>ML789846.1:386195-397841 GCA_009831015.1 Picea engelmannii
ATAAATGTTTACAAGGTACAAAATATACATCGCTCGTAGGCCAATGAGTCCCCTCACCCCTATAGGTACAAAATGGGTACCCTCTACCCTATACAAAATGGGCTTACAAGCCTGTAAAAATACAAAAAATAACACTCATGGTGCCCCCAGAGCTCCACCCCTAGGCCCTTTGTCAGTTGGAGGTGCCCCACTAGCTGGAGGTCCTCTAAGTCTAGGGGCAGCCACCCAGTCATCACTGCCCCCGCTATAGCTTCCTGGCATATCAAGGTCTTCCAATCTACCAGTACACCCACACACTGCTCCAGGACCCTCTTGTCCTAGATTTGGGCCCACATGCCCTCCAAAACACCCTGAAGCACCTCCTCGAACTAGCGACGAAGGTCCTCCATCCCCCCTCTGGCCTATACCTGCGACTCGTGCATTTGTCCATCACCAGCATCATCAAAGTTGTGCCTCTAGCTCGCCCTTGGCTCATATGCTAGCCCATCACTAGCATCATCTCTCCTACTCTGATGTCCTACCCGTGGCTCTGCTCGTAGCGATCACACTGGCCCCTGTCGAGCCAACTCCCTGACCATCTCTGCCACACGGCCTCAGGGTCCCACATATGCAAACAAAAAAACCAAAGGTAGAGTCAGCATCCATATATACATAATCAAATGCTACGCTATCAAAATCACAAAACACAAATACACAAACGCAGCATTATGGTTGCATACCTCCCCAAGAGGCAGCACCATGTCTGGGTCGTGTCGGTAGTCCATTCCACCATATGGATACCATAGTATCACCTGTGGCATATGATACCACACACATGCCACAATATTCTTGAATTAGTGACCACCCTCTCCCCCCCATGGCACACCAGCACCTATGCCCACAGCATCAATCGCGGCTCTTGCGGCCCTGAAGGCGCCAACAAAATCCTAGGGCATAACAAGGGCACCCTCTCCAAAAACCAAGCCACCAAGATGGACCCAAATGTGAAATCACTAGAGTCAGTGGTCTGACACTGGTGAATCTTCCCCATCATCCTGGAGTGCAGCATCAACCCCCAGGAAAAAAATTCCCCATCTAGGACCCTCTCTACAATCCTCAATTGACCTCCCATGATCCATTGAGTAGCCAAAGATCCATAGATCCTCACAACCATGGTCGAGATGCACTGAGGCAATATCTCATCCATCGCCTCGATACGAACAACTGAACCTAACATCGAGTTCATCCTCGAACAATAGTGTTGTGCCATATCCACCAATCTGACAATCCCCATCAGCTGGGGGTCAGCAGGCATGGCCATTCCCCGAAAGGGGAGCCTCGTCAGAAATTATACATCCTCAACAATTGAGAGTGTCAGTTGTTTTCCCCTCACAATAAAGCATTGCATATTAGTGCTCCACATGGATATCAAATACTAAAGCAGGAACTCCTGTGACCGTATCAAAGGGAAATCGAAGAACTTTAGCAGCGCAGAGGCTACCAAGTGTCTCTGAATGCCCAACTACTTTCTCATTGCCTCTCGAAGGCACTCCTAGTATCTCTCCCTCCAGTGGAATGGAATAAAGACTCTCCTATCACAAGTTGATCACCTACATCCACATAAAAACACTTGTTCAGTCCTCATCATTCATCAAAAACATCAAAAAATTCAAACTTTCAAACACCCTTAGCTTCGCCTCCAGTGTGTGACTTTCACCCCCATAGGTGCGCACATGTGCATGCCTATTATTTTCACAGCTACACATTAATGTGCATTTGTCAGAGAAACAGTTGTGCATCAATGTGCAACTATGATGCCAATAGGTGTGCATAAATGTGCACTTGTTCTCTACATAGTTGTGCACTAATGCATTGATGTCTGAAAAACTGTTGCGCATAGTGCACAGTTGTAATTTTAACAGGCGCGCATCTCATGTGCACCTATTTTTCCCTCCCATACACCCTTATGCATGGTTGTGTCAAGAAAAACTACACATTATGCACGGGAGATGGAATTAGACCCACACATTTGAGCACGGGTATCCTTCCTTCTCCCGCACATTAGTGGGACCACCCCTAAACCTACCCTTGTACGACCATCAATACGACCCCTAACTCAACCTTAGGAACTTCAAACTGTGCAGGAGTATGGGACCACTAACCTGACTCTCACACCTCCTAGATCGGTCGACTCGAGCTCCCGTAATCTCTAAAACTCGTCCAAATGCTCTCGTCAACTCACTATAGCAGCGGGTACAAATGAGGTGGCACTATGGGCCCACCAGCCATATATAGTCCATTTTTCCAAAATTCCACACTCAGTTACAGGAGACCAGAGCCTATGTTTCCCAATCTGTGTTTAGCCACAGGATCATGGTCCCACCATCTACACAGTCACATTCCCCGGGTCGCCATCTGAACTTGGCCCCGCGGGAGCATTTTTCTCACGTCATGTCCAGGTATGCATGCTCATGTTCAAAAATTATCAAATAGTTGTTATATTTTCTTTATCATCAGATATTGTTCACGTCGGGTATTCAGTTTTTCATGTGTGAAGGTACTTAGTCATCAAAAGCAACACAACCCCTTCAAGTATATGTTTGACACTTGCATGTAAAAATTCCCTCTAAATATCAATTGCATCTCCTAGGCACACCCTCCGACGTTCACCTTTAGGGTCCCTACATCTGGCTCTACAGTACCTTCACCTCTGTTGCATTTTGGTACTATCACCCAGTAGCACTCTCCCCCACATGAGTTGTCCCATTCATAGTTCCCCTTGGAAATTTGACACTCATGTTGTTTTCACCCCCTAGGGTTGGGAGTCCCGATAGTCTTATGCACTTCTGAGAATAAGCCACATATTTCTTCTCATCATCTTACTAGCTTTCCCAATGGACTCACAGGCTATCTCATCTTAGTTCTATTTGAATGCACCTCCACAGTATCATTAACCCTCCATTTAATCCACAACTAGTGTTCCCATCTACATATTTCCCTCCATTCATTTACCTCATACAGAAACCCACCCATGGGGCCCCCACCCTCCACCAGTTCTCTTCACAACTTGTGCCCTCACATACCAAGCCATCTCGCACTAGGGCACCCATTTCTATATCTATACACTCATCCCAAATTATTCTTTATTTATTTGGTAATTGTAAAAAGCATTTGTTTCCATCGCTTACTTAGCTTTTTACCATCACCTTTGATGACCTTCTTTTCTCGAAAATGCAACCCATGTCGCCCTTGGTTGGGGAATCCACTCTCCTTTTCTCATTTTGACATCGTTCATAAACACCAAGTATCCAAAAGTCCATGTACCCCTGATCTCTGATTTTTTCCACTTTTTCAAGCCTCTGGCATAATTTAACCCCGTATTTAGTCATCCCCCTTACACTAGATACAGTTTTATGGTTATTTCCAATCATCCTTCAAACATACCCCCAACCAAGGGCAGTCTTGGGTCTCACCACATCTTGACTTCATTCATGTTCCCTATCATTTCCTGATCTTATTTATGTGGATTCCACAAAGCCCTTTGATTCTTGGAGTCACGTCTCCCTTTATGTCGACATCAGCATAGTTTCCAGAAGGGCGACAGTATCTTGACTCTCATTACCTTTACAATGAGGAGTCTCAGACGAAACAGAGAGAAACATCATTTCTCTTTGATTCCGTTGACACCCATAACATTTGACTTCAGCAAAATCTCATGTTACGGTGGGTCTTGTTATGCGACTATTGCAGTTGTTTTATACCAGCCGAAGACCTCTGAATTTGTTAAGCCATTAATGCCTACGAGTCATCGACACTTTTTACAGGCATCCTTGCCTCTTTTTAGAGTATGTTCACCATTCAAAATTGTCATCTGTCATTATCAAACCGTCATGGATGGCGTTGTAGTTTTCTACATCAGCATACAACTTAAGTTATTGTCTTACATTTTGAGTTACATGACATGAGCATGGGGCATTCCCACCTTGTTTGTATACAGATTTTCTTTTTCTCCCTAGAGAAATATTTGGGTCCCACAGTTTCCCCCCTCCCTCTGACAAATCACTCTTGCAGTTCATCTTAGAACTCTTCATTACAATGGCACTCTCATTAGAAGAAACTTTGATGTATTTCATCTATACGTATGCTCCTAACCTCACACATCAGGGGGCATCTGTTATCACTGAAATTTTGTCTGCAACATTGCATGCAAATGGTTACAGAAATACAGCAATGCCAACAACTATTAGTTCACCTGCAGCACCAAAACGCATTTCAAAAGTCAAAAACTATACAATTGGAAAAAAATTGACATGCGCAAACTCACTAAAGGAAGCACGTGTATAGTGCATGGGCCAACGAATCCCGTAGAGTGCACAATGTGCCATATGCATGACTGTGTATGAGAAAAGATGCGCACTCCTGTGAACAATGCATTTATGGTTCTTTTCAGTCCCCCAACCATTTATGGGCCAACTCCCAACTTGATTTTACCTTCATATCTGAGTAAAATCCAAATGGGGGGCTGGTCAAGGACCAAAGGGTGCCCTAAAGGGCCCCTTGTTCACACTAAGACCCAGTTGAATATCGCCTTGAAGAAATGATATAAATGGAGGCCATGGGTGCACTAAGAAACCAATATCTTCATAGTATTGTTATGATGCCTCAATTCTCCCTTGAGAATCTTCTTTTCTCCAAGGACTATTCAAGCATCATTGCAATATGCCATTCCACTCACCTCTTGAGGGAATAGGCATTGATTTTCTTCATCATTTTCCATTTTTCTTCCATTGTAAGAAGAGATCTCCATTAGGTAACTCAAGATCCCTCCAAAGGAGGAAGAGGGGACTCATAAGTCCTCATTTTTCTTTACGGTGTTTTGCCAACTAATATAGTTATCCATTGGTGGCATAATCTTGGTCATTGGTTGATTGTTTAAGGTTCTAAGTTTCTTAAGAATTCCAATTTTTATTTCCTTAGTTGTTTTAGTTTGTTTACTTGTTTATTTCATGTGTTTGGCTTGTTTAATCCACTCACTAACCTCTATCTTGTCTAGAAGGCCCAACTAGGCATGCAAGTGTCATTGTTTTTCTCACCCAAGTGACGAAGTGGGCACAACAGGAGCCATAACTCGTCTTCCCTTTTCAAAACATTTTGGTAACAACATTGAAGATTGAGTTCCTCTTTCTAGCTTTGGATGATAACTTCACTATAATTTCTCAATATTCTTTTGTAACTCTTAAAGTTTTCTTTTAATTTTCATTTTTAGAAGTGGGGGATATGAAGGAGCACTTTTCCCATTGTCTTAAATCATGTTTTACCATAAAAAGGTTTTTCTCCCATATATATATAGGCATTCTTGCAACCAAAGTATTCCAAGTAGCTACAACCAAGTTCATTGCCTCTTGGTGTTGGAGCCATAAAGGGTTAAAATGAAAGGGAAGGGGGCCAAAATTTGGAAGGGGGTGGAGGTGAAGAGTGTGGACTTGTGATCAGATATGAGGGAAGGGATACTAAGAGACTTGATGGAAGAATTTATGTGAATGTAACTGTTATGGACAAGGAAACAGTATAACCTTGTAGCAATGTGTCCTGGCCCCGACCGCATTTTAGACCAAGTAAAAGAGCCACACTAAGGGGGAATATCCAAGAGGTTCCAATCTGCAACAAGTTCCTCAAGATTGGACCAGAAGGAATCTCTCCCAAAAATCCATCCTCTCTTTTCAGAACTAGTTCTTATACAGGGTTTTTGGGGTGTTACCTAACCCCCTACAATTCCAAGAGACCACGATCATTATTTCATTTGGTTTGATTGGGAACCTACTTTCCTCAAAAATTTTCCAATATGGTTCTTACCATTTCTAGAACCTCCTCCCCTCATATTTTTTAGAGTTTTTTGAGAGCCCAAAAGGCCTCCCATATTTCCTTGGCATATTTTATTCAAAGGCACAGTCATCCTGACCTTCATCTCCTAAGATTTCTAACTCTGAGATGTATTTAGCGTCATCACAAAAAAGTTTCACGTCCTTGAAAGAGTCTTGGTCCTTTGGGAATATTTAATATCCCCTAGCCCAACCAAGGGAGATTATGGTGCAGAATACTCATAAAAATGAAATTTATGCTAACCAAATTGATTCATTTACAGTCAACTCATTTCCTATAGCCTTCATCTATGAATTAAAATATATCTAGCTACTTTCTACAACCATAAAATAGATGCATCTACAAAATGATAATAATCAACATGAAATGAAACTAAACAACTCATTAAAGTAGCATATAAATCATTCTCATTTATATAAAGTTCATGCATAGCAATAACACATGTAAATAATTCAACAACAAGATAAAGCACTTATCTTTAAACAAGATTTGTGCAACCAGGTGCTTGGACATACGTTCCACCCAACCATAGACTAAATGTTCCAAATATTAACAGTCAGTCACCCCCGAGTTGAGGCTAGTAATCTACAAAAGAGGGTGGTCTCTCACAGTCCACTCACGGCTCATAAAACTCACAACCCAACTAATATTCTCCTACAGCTATCTCGATTTTCCACCAACTCTCTTCCTATTGATATGTCCAACCCAAGGAATGTACCCCTTCAGTTATCTCAATCCCTTGGGAATCCCATTCATTTATCAGGGTCTGACTGACATAGGTAACAAAGAATATCTCAGTTGGGAACTCAAGGGAACTTGCTGCTAAGAAAAATGCATCATCCAAACCAACAACAAACAATTGTTGATTTAGTGAAACTCACATCATATTTCACTCTTCGAACCTGACAACCTGGCTCTTCAATTTCCAGTTCCAAATATGCTCCAAATACGCTCCAATGTTCCAACTTGATCTAAAATTCATCTTCCATGTCTGCACCAACTTCAAGTTTTGTTTCTTCCTCTCTACTTGCTCCTCATGCACCAAAACTCAATGTGTAAAATTGTTGTCCTCAACCCATATGGATTTTCTCCTTTTGGTTTTCCTTTCTTGACTCACACTCCTCCCCAAGTAGATTGTACTCAACCCCCATGTGCCCAATAACTTTGGGATGTGACTACTCACATCCACCCTCTTACATGTATTCAATGATTGGCTTTGGGAACACTCAATCAGAAATTGGAAGGTTCATATACAAATAGCAAATTTAGGAAAATGGGTTGGATTAATATTCGTGGGTATTTCCCCCTTGGACCCCTCTTGGAAATTATACTAGACATTCCCCTCTCTTGTGGATTAATTCAACCCCCATATCTTGTCCATGTCCCCTTAGTAGCTGGCATCACATTTTATTAATAAAACAAGGAAATACAATTTGCATATTACATCGCTTTGGTTGTAGCCACATATTATATCTACACAAGCATAAATTAAACTAGGGATTATAGTGGATATGTTACATTCCCCCTCCCCTACAATTGTGTGTCATTCGTTCCACTCTATGTTGATATACATATATGCAAATTTACATCCAAATACTTAGAAAAATAAAAATAAAAATTGCAATTTAACAACTGCAACAGCAATTCCAACCATAATCTATTGTTCCTTTCAACTCGTCGACCCAAGGAATGCACCATTCATTTATTAGGGTTAACCTAGGGGATATACCATCTATTTATCAAATCTAACCCAAGGAATGAGCCATTATTTTATCTGGGTCCCCAATGTAGTTGGCTAGGACTTCGATATGTGGTTTCCTAACTCTAGATGCTCAAAATGGAGTCTTGCATTATATCTTCTTTAAAATTGTCAAAACATTTCGGGTATTTTTCCTGCATGTTTTTTTCATGTTCCCATGTAGCATCTACAGGACCATAGCAGGTCCATTGAACCTTTACCATCCCTATGGATTTTTTCTTGAGCACCTTGACTTTCTGATCCATGATGTGTACTGGTTCCACCCAGAAATCCCCTCCGTGCTCCACCTGGATCACATTCCAATCAATTATATGGTTAGGATCAGGCACATATTTTTTTAATAATGACACATGAAATAAATTATGCACTCTCATGGATCCAAGTAATGTTATCATGTATGCAACTGACCCTATCTTTTCTAATATTTCAAAAGGCCCACAATATCTTGCTGCCAACTTCAAGCAACTTCCTAATCTTAGCGAACTTCTATTTTCCTTCACTTTTAAAAACACATGTTCACCCACTTTGAAATATCTGAACACTTTATTCTTGTCTGCATAACTTTTCTGCCTATCATGGGCATCCTTTAAATTTTTCTTTATCTTTTCCATCTGCTCTTCCATTTCTTTTAACAATTATGGCCCAACAACTATTTTTTCTATTGGATTATCCCAACTCACGAGTGTAATACATTTTATTCCATACAATGCCTCAAGTGGAATCATTTTCAATGAGTCCTGATACCCATTGTTGTAGGCAAATTCAACTCAATGAATATAATTTTCTCATTTTGATGGTTGATCCATCACATACATTCTAAGCATGTCCTCAATTATTTTGCTATTCCTTTATGTTTTCTCATCTGAATCTGGATGATATGTTGTACTAATATTTAAATTTGTTCCAAATCCCTTGAACAAACCTTTCAAAAAATTGGAAGTAAACTTTGGATCTCTATCTAAAACTATTGTTTTAAGCACTCTATGTAGCCTAGAAACTTCTCTCATGTAGATATCTACAATATTTGATTCCTTGTGTGTTGTCTTCACCGGAATAAAATGTGTTGTTTTAGTCAATTTATCCACCACCACCATGATGGAGTCATGATGCTTCATTGTTCTGGGAATCTTTGTAATAAAATCCACTGTAACTACTTCTCACTTCCATTCTGAAAGGGGAAATGGTTGTAGCAAACCTATTGGATTCTTATGAATTGCCTTAACCTTTTGGCATTCTATAAATCTCACTATGTAATTAGACACTTCCTTTTTCATTCTCGGCCAAAAGTATTGGCTTCTTACTATTGCAATTGTCTTCTGATATCCCAGCATATGGCACATTATGCATCTCCTTTAGCACTACATTTTTCAGCTCATTGGAATTGGGAATATATATGTTTCCCTTGTACATGAGAATTCCATCCTCTTTCAACTCATAATAATTAAATTTCTGCTGAAAATTATCGTGCTATAATATCTCTTTTATTTTCACATAGTGTTGATCTGAATTTGTTGTTGCAGTAATTTTTTATTTCATATATGTCCTATAAATGTTGATGGCTGCAATATGCACTTCATGAGCTCTCCTATTGAGTGCATCAGCCACTTGATTTTCCTTTCCCTTTATATGCTTAATTTTGAAGTCATATTCACTCATAATTTCCAGCCATCTAGTTTTCCTAGCATTTAGTGTTGGTTGTCCAAACAAATGCTTAAAACCAAAGTGGTATGTACTTAGCTCAAATCTCTCACTCATAAGGTAATGACTCCACATTTTCAATGCATGTACAATTGTTGCTAACTCTAGATCATGGGTAGCATAATTCCTTTCATGCTCTTTTAATTTTCTAGACTCATAGCATACTACATGATCCTTTTGACTAAGAACTGCATAGATCCCTTCCTTGCATGCATCAGTTCAGACAACAAAATATTCATTTGAATATGCAATCTTTAGTATTGGATCACTTGTCAATATTTTCTTCAACTGTTGAAAACTCTCTTCACACATAGAAGTCCATTCAAATTTCACTCCCTTCTTTTACAAAGAAGTGATTGGACTTGCAATCTTTGAGAACCCTTTTATGAATTTTTGGTAATAACTGGTAAGACCCATGAATTATCTTACCTCTGTCACATTCTTTGGCACCAGTCATCCTCTAATGGCCTCTATCTTCTCAGGATCAATTTCTATCCCTCCTGCTGAAATTATATGCCTGAAGTAGTGAATCTTCTTTTGATAAAATATGCACTTACTTAGCTTAGCATACAATTTATTCTCTCTTAAAACTTGCATCACCATTGTTGAATGTTTCTCATGTTCCTCTTCTTATTTAGAGTAGATGAGGATATCATATAGGAACATAATTACAAACTTGTCTAGGTACTCCCTGAACACTCCATTCTTTAAACACATAAATATTGTTGCAACATTTGATAGTCCAAATGGCACTACCATGAATTTTTAATTCCCATATCTTGTCTTAAATGTGGTCTTATTGATTTATTCTTCTGTTATCCTTATTTGATGATAGCTTGACATCAAGTCAATCTTGGAAAATATCCTTGCACCTTTCGGTTGATCAAACAAGTCATCAATTCTTGTAAAATGATATTTGTTCTTTATGGTAACCTTATTAAGCTTCCTGAAATCAATACACAACCTTAAGGTTCTCTTAGCGTCAGAAGTCACTCCTGGATTGAGATAGAAGCAAAGCCCAATGCCCATCAGGTTATGACACGAATTGATTAAAATGGGGTGATCGAATGGAGGTAAACTCAGAACAATATCGTTTGACTCAGAAAACTAGGCCAGAAATGCACAGGGAAGTGAGGGCCACAACTAACTTCAGTGAAGAATTTGAGTTAAAGCAAGAGTAGAGGGAAGACTTGGGAGAAAAGGGAGGAGACTTCTCTGGGCATCAAGCCTTCCGGTAACTCGGGGAATAAAAATAAACACTGAAATGTGCCTAAACGACACAGTGATAACTGCACACTGATCAAAGCTATCATACTATGTAGCCACAACCATCCGACTGGATCCTCCAATTCTGAATCATTCAGTGCCAGGTGAAAAGACAACATGAGAGATTGTTTAAGACTGGTGTAGAGATTGCAGTGATCAACCATACATCATCCTACAATATGTGACCCTCAACTGGATCCTCCAATTTCAAGTGTTTCAAACAGCTGATAGACAAAGAACAAAATAAAAGAGAAGCTAACTTCCATTAATTTGACAGTCTCAAATCGAAATACATAACTAGATCTTCCTCATAAACTTTACAGTTGGGAGCTTAGCTCAACCATCGATAAATTACAAAAATGGCAAAATTTCCTACATATACCCAAAGCCAAAACAACAACCGTGAAAATGAGATACTGCATTAAAAACATTGCGTCTACATGTCTATTGGTAGTCTGCGCATGCAGTCTCTGAATGGTCATGAACTTATGACAAACGCAATCAGACTCCTGACAACCCTGTGAATAAATCAACATGCCTTTAATCATTTGCCGAACTTTCCATTTATAGTGGAAATGATGTCTAACCACCACCAACAACTTCAATAACTAGTTCCTTGGGATCGAGAGCATCCCTAGTCAACTCTGCCTTTGGAACGTGGAGGTCTTCTCATGGTTCCACCTATATACGCCAACTGTCTGCTTCGGAGGATTTATAGGTAGGGGTGATGAAGGGGGCACATGATGGTGCATTAACGAAGGTCAGACGGGGATTATTTGGCATGCTCAACGTGGAAAGGGGAAGGGGAGTGACCAAGGAGATGACAGGGGCGAGACACATGGCAAGAGGGAGGATACAAAAAAGAGAAAAGGTGATGGGATGTGATTGGTAGAGGGAGGACACATCACTTATGGAGGGATGACGTGGAAGGGAGCGGGAGGTGGTAATCAGCAAGTGGAGGTGGGAAACGGTTTACCATATGGGGGTGGAAGACGGCACAGGAGGCAGCATGATAGGAGGGGGCCCCATGACAATACCACTCCATTCCGGACCCCCCCCCCCCC
>ML789846.1:397847-422642 GCA_009831015.1 Picea engelmannii
TGAGCATCGTTGATCTAGGTGCCCCAATCTTGACTGTTGAGAGATGTGCACCCAATTCTAAACCCCCCCCCTTCGTTAAAGGTAGAACGACGAGGGGGCTCTGTAATGAAACTTTTGCCGCAGATCTAGGCGGGCAGATCTTGACTGTCCAAATCTGCCTGTTTGTTAAAATAACGTGCCATCCCTTTAAAACTGTGGGATAAATGGCTTTTTTGAATATCTCTTTTCGCCAAGGGGAAGCTTCTTTTAGGAAAATACCCCATACATGATTATGTGCTAACATTAGGCTCCATGGGGGATGGCACACCCCCTGTGGGCTGCCGAGAATTCTTTTGTAGCTTCAGTGCCTTGCTGTTGGGCTATGGAGTCATTTTTAAAACTTAAAGATAAAAGAAAAACAATATGTACAAACGCAGAAGAGCCATGTGTGGCTCAAGAGAAACATCTCTTCAGAAAATGCCCATTCACAGGGCCATTGAAAACTTCTTGACCCTTCAAATCATGTAACCTGTAGGTATTATTTAAAAATACTTCAGAGATTTTGAAGGGCTTGACCCATAGGGCTTCAAATTTTTCGTGATTTCCCTTTTCTTGTTTAGGAGAATCCCATTTAAGCACCAGATCTCCCATCTGGAAATCTTCCTTCTTGGCCTTCCTATCAAAAGCCTGCTTGATCTTCTACTGACGGTCCTGAACTTTGTTCATCACTTGCTCTCTATCCTGCTGGACCTCTACCAGCTGATGAATTCTTCTGATCAAATCATCAGGCTCTCCTTGATAATCCTGGAGGAATTTTGCTACAAGCATGGCTAGCTGAGAAGGAAAGACAGCTTCTGTCCCATAAACTAATTGGAAATGGGAGATGCCTATGTATCTCTTTGTGGTCACTCGATCAGCCCATAGAGCGAATTTTAGCTTTGAATACCAGGCCTTTTTATTGTCCTCTAACAGTCTTTTGATGATCCTAATCAGGATTTTGTTGGAGGACTCTGCTAAACCATTTCCTTAGGGATAGTATGGGGTGGAGTGAATCAGTTTGATCCCAAATTTCCCACAGAATTTGACCAATGGTTCATCTTTTAAACATGTTGCATTATCAGTAACAATCTCTGAATATTGTGATGAGGTCCTCTAGGAACCCAATGATTACCTTATGGGAAGCACTCCTGGTGGGGATAGCTTCTATCCACTTGGTAAAGAAATCTGTGGTAGTCAGGATCCATCTGTGTTGTCCACTAGAAGCAGGGTGTATCTCCCCAATAAAGTCTAAGCCCCACTACTAGAAAGGTCCTAAGAAAACCACAGGTTTTAAAGGCAGAGATTTAAGCTGTTTCTTTCCTAAGAACCTTTGGCATTTGATGTAAGCTCTGACCTTTCTACAAACGTCATTGAATAAGGTGGGCCAGAAGTACCCAGCCCTAAGGATTTTGTAGGCTGTGGTTTTCCAAAAATGGTGCCCTCCACATAAGCTGTCATGAAATTCAAGAGTGATCCTTTGAGCCTCTTGTGGATTCATACATTTTAAAAGCACCCCCAGGGGGTCTTTCCAATATAAAACTCGATCAACAAGGCAGTATTTGACTTCTTTGAGCTTTAGATCTCTCACCTTTCTCCTTTGCAGGCCATCAGGAGGCTACAACTCTTACAGAAAATATATTACATCCTTGTACTAAGGACATCGCACCAATGGGGGTTCTGCTTGAGGGTCTGCATCATACAACTGATCTTGCTGATTTTCTGAGCATTCATTGATGAAACTTACCCCCAGAGCTTTGTAATTTGCTTCAGCCAACAGCTTGGCTAAACCTTGACCTTTGATCAATTTGGTAGGCCTTATCTCCAGATCAAACTCAAGGATCATGGCTATCCATTTACTCCTTCTCCCATCTATATCAGGTTGAAGAAGAATGTCCTTCACAGCAGCTAAGGGGAGATAGGCAATGATTTTTTACTATAGGACATAGACCCTAAAAGCTTTGAGATATTTCACCAGGGCATAGGCCTGCTTCTCCATGATGTCGTATGTGACCTCAGCATTCCTTAATGATCTACTAAAATAAGCAATAGGTTGCTCCAGCCCGGCATTGTTTTTTTGTAGTAAAACAGCAGCCACTGTGTCAAATGAGGCAAAGGAAAAAATAAGGAAATCCTTTGAGTAATCAGGACTGATAAGCACCAGAGCTTCAATCAAGGCTTTCTTTATCTACTCAAAGGAATTTTGAGCCTTAGAAGTCCACCTTACTTCATTTCCTTTTCTCAACATGGTTGTTATAAGCTTTACCATTTCAGCAAAGTTAGAAACAAACCTCCTTAGGAAATTAATTTTTCCAAGGAAAGACTGGACTTCTCTCATGGATCTTTGGATTTACAAGGATTGGATTGCTTCAACTCTACCAGCATCAATCTTGACTCCTATTTTTGATACTATGTGGCCCAGTAACTTTCCCTCCTTCATGGCAAACAGAGATTTTTTGGGATTCAATGAAAGGCCAAAACTCCTACATTTCAGAAAAACCTTCCTGAGATGACAACAATGTTCTTTATCAGATTTGGAAAAGACTGTGATATCATCCAGATAGATGACCACAAACTTATTCTTTTCCCCAATGAATGCTATGTCCATGGCTCGCTAAAAATTTTACCCCGTATTCATCAATCCAAAGGGCATTTTAGCATACATGAATGTGCCCCATGGAGTGGTAAACGTTGGCTTTTCTCTGTCCTCGAGTAGAACAAAGATTTGATTGTAGCCAAAGAATCCCATCAATCATGGAAGTCCTAGATGATCCTGTCACCCTCTGCAATATATGTTCCATCTTTGGCAGGGGGTAATTGTCTTTCCTTGAGCTCCTGTTTAGGTTTCTGAAATATGCACAGAGTCTGATTTTCCCATTCTTCTTCCTCAATGGGACCAATTTGGCCACCCATTCCAAATATCTCAATGGCACGATGATCCGAGAATTTAGCAGCTTCTTTACCTCTCTCTCCATGATAGGTAGCAACATAGGATTGATCTGTCTTAGTTTCTGCCTAAATGGCTTTGCCTCCTTTTTCAATGGGATTTTATGCTCAATGACAGAAGTGTCATAATTTTTGAGGTCTTAATAGGTCCAGGCAAAAACATCCACAAACTCCCTCAATAATTCAGCGTATTCGACCCTCTACTCCTTTGTCAGGCTTCTTGACAATTTGACAAACTTGGGTTCATTCTCGGTGCCAATGTTGCACTGAGTTGTATCAGCATCATCATCTGAGATTTTCCCCTTTAATGCCACATCGTTTCTATCAAAAATCCTTTCCAAAGGAACCAATCCCTTTGGAATATGATTGTTGGGCAACTGCACAATGTTGCGCTCTGCAATCCTATTCAAAAAATTACCATCATCAGGCTTTGCTTCGGAAACAGGGTCTTGATCAATATGTAGCACTGAAAATTCTTCAACAGTCTCCAAGAATATTTTGATATCAAGATCATCCTCGAACACCTTCCAATGTTTGACATTGTCAGGTATGGAGGGACTGTATTTTACTTCTACATCATATCTGAATTTGGGTGGCAGGGGCACTTTGAAACGGCTCGCTGATGTAGCCAGAGAATCAGCCACTGTGTTCTTCTCTCTTGGAATGAATGAAATGTTAAATGTTGAGAAGAAACAATCGTTTAGGTCCCATACCTCATTTTTGTAACTTCTGACTCGAGGATGCTTGGCCTGATAAGCGTTTCTGATCTACTGGACTATCAATTATGCATCTTTGAACATTGCTACCTCTTGAATCCCCATTTCCTTTGCAACTCTTAAACCTAAAACAAGAGCTTCATATTATTCCACATTGTTGGTTGTCTCAAACTCTAGCTTGTATGACAGAGATATAGTTTCCTGAGCAAGTGACACAAAAAACACTCTGGCACCAATGCCTTCCCTGGAAGAGGCTCCATCAAAGAACATTTTCCAAACAGAGGTGAGGGGGGGATAAATTTCATGAGAAGTAGTGGGATGCTTTCTGAGCTTTAAAAGAGGCTCATGAGCATTAGTGAGTTGTAGTAAACTGGAACCTAAATCAGTGTCAAGAGAAAAGATAGGATGGTTGGTAGGATTGGCTTCATCACTAATTATGTAGGCCAACTAGGCTTCTCTGTACAGTCTCCTATGTTCCCCACCAAACATTGGAATAGTAGCATAAGTTAGGTCCATTTGCAGGGTTCCCCCAAGTCTTTTTATCTAGGATCTCGATAACAATGTACCAAACTTGGGGGGAACATCAACCACTACAATGTCCATGACCACACTTTTCATGGGTAGCTGAAACAAGGTCACAACTAGATCTTTGATGACTCCTAGACATTGAACTTTCCTAGATTCAAAGGAATAGAGGTAATGATAGGCTCTGGTGACTTCTAGTTCTAATTCTTCCATGATAGTTTTGGGCATGAGGTTGTGGGAAGCCCCTGAATCCATCAAACAGTTGTACAGCACTTTGTCATGTATGTTCAAGGATGTGTAGAAGGGAGGGGATGAATCATCTATGTATTTTATCATAGAACCTAGGATGATTGTAGGTTTTTCATCTTGCAAATTGATTGAGTCTATGGGATAGCATGAGGTTTCAGACTGTAATAGTCCGGAGAGGCATTTTTTGAACATTTCATGTTTGATCAGTTCGGAGAGGGGCATAGGGATTCTGATTTTTTGAATTTCATGCTCAAAGTTAAAAGAGGATGCAAGCTTTGGGATTTCCCTTACTTCAGGAACATGAATCTGGACCATTGGAGAGAGGGGTTGGGCCTTCTTACCTTTGTTGTTGTCTGCTACTTCATTAGCAGGTTTCTCTGTTCTACTGAGTTGTTTAGGAACATCAGGTGCTCCTGTCTTCTTCTTGGATATTAGGTTATAATTGTTTTGGCTGCTGCTAGCCTTGTCTCCCTTGCTCAACTCATTTAGCTGACTGTCCATGAGAGATTCCTCGTATGTTGATTGAGTAAGATGAGGAAAAGGAGAAGTATCTCTGAAGCAGTGGATTTCAAGATCAAGCCCGTCTATTTCCCCTTCTTCATCATTAGCTACAAAATTATTTTCAAGAGGGGCCTAAATCTTCTGATCTTCTCTGTCTCTTCCCCTCTGGTCCCTATGCATAATTTGGGGAGTATTATTATTTGGCCATCTGAAATTTTCTTTGTTTTCGGTATTTTGAGGATTTTTGCATGTTTGCTTCCCCTCCACCTTCATTTTCTCCATCTCTGCGGATAGATAATTCACTATCTTGGTCAATTCATCCACTTGAGGGTGAGGCACAGAGGGGCCAGAAGTCGTGGCTTCAGATCTTCCCTTTCTCCTATCTGTATCAGCCTTATTTCTCAGTCTGTCAACTGCCAATACATTAGATTCCACTTCTACAGCCACATCTTGCATTTGAGCTAGGGAGGTAGCTCTTCTCTCTCTCAATAGAAGGTAGAAGTTAGGGTCGAATGCATTAGCATAAGATATTTTAGCAGAGGCTTTTGTGGGTTTTATCTCAGCAGGAATCTTATTATACATCTTATTGAATCTTTTGGAGAAGTCGAAGACGGACTCTCCTTCCTTTTACTTCAAGGACCCAAACTCTGTCATGTAATACATGAAATCTTTTTTATCTTCCCATTGTCTCAAGAAAGCATTATCTAGAGCTTCAATCCCAATAATAGATCCGGGGGCCAATCCCCTAAACCATTTCCTCACCTCACCATCAAAGCTCTGGATGAAGACTCTCATCTAGACATCTTCATTTTCAATGTTTAGGTTGTTTGCATAACTGTATAAGGCAGCAAGGTGCTCTTCCGCAGTTATGTCTTCTTCTTCAGTGAATTTAAGCATATATTTCAAGTAATCTCCAGTAGGGAGAGGATTCATAGTTTGAGGTAGGATTAAGGGGGCATATCTTGCAGCCACTATGGCGTCCATTATATTTAGAGGGGGATTAGCACATGCCATAGGATAAATAGGTGTAGGAGAACTAGGAGGAGACGAGGTTTAGATCGGAAAGACATGAACTGAGCTGAAAAGATGGGAGGGGAACAACAGAAAATTTGGAGAACAAGCTTGTGAGCTAAAAGGAACAAAAGTTTCCCTTTCTTCAACAACAGTAGTAATAGGAGAAGGGGTGGTAAAACCCGGGGTAGGAAAATATTCAGAGGTGTTGGGTCTAAACCAGGGTATCACCTCAGGGGAGAGGGGAGTGAAAAGGGTTTCTCCTACCAATTCAAGATCAGGAGGAGAAAACTCAGCAGGAACACTCCCAAAATTTAGACTATGGGAAACTCCAACATAAGGTAAATAAACAGGATGAGATGAAGGCGTTGGAGTTTCTATAAAATCATGAAAATCATTAGAAATACCTAGTTTAGTAGTAGAAGTACCTCCTTCAGAGGAATTTCCATTTCTAATAATCTTCTCTGGGTCAGCTTCAAGTGGCGATAATGGCAACCGAGGAGTAGACCTTGTATGTCTGCCTCTAGAAGACACGGCTGAAACAATGGAGTCGCTTGTGGGTTCGCATCAATGGAGTCGCCAAGCGGAGTCACGTCAGTGGGGTCGCCAGGTGCATAGTAGCAATCTCAATAGTTATAATATCTGATGCACCTTCAGAATTAGTTAATCATTGTCGTTCAATCCCAGGGAAGATATTCAACTTCGTCCCCGGCAACGGTGCCAGAAATGTTAGCGTCAGAAGTCACTCCTGGATTGCGACAGAAGCAGAGCCCAACGCCCATCAGTTTATGTCATGAATTGATTAAAAGGGGGTGATCGAATGGAGGTAAACTTAGAACGGTATCGTTTGACTCAGAAAACTAGGCCAGAAATGCACAGGGAAGTGAGGGCCACAACTAACTTCAGTCAGGAATTTGAGTTAAAGCGAGAGTAGAGGGAAGACGTGGGAGAAAAGGGAGGAGACTACTCTGGGCATCAGGCCTTCCAGCAACTCAGGGAATAAAAAAAAACAATGAAATGTGCCTAAATGACACAGTGATAACTACACACTGATCAAACCTATCAAACTATGCAGCCACAACCATCTGACTAGATCCTCCAATTCTGAATCATTCAGTGCCAGGTGAAAAGACAACATGAGAGATTGTTTAAGACTGGTGCAAATATTGCAGTGATCAACCATACATCATCCTACAATATGTGGCCCTCGACTGGATCCTCCAATTCCAAGTGTTTCAAACAGCTGATAGACAAAGAACAAAATAAAATAGAAGCTAACTTCCATTAATTTGACAGTCTCAAATTGAAATACATAACCAGAGCTTCCTCGAAAACTTTACAGTCAGGATCTTAGCTCAACCATCAATAAATTACAAAAATGGAAAAATTGCCTACATGTACCCAAATTCAAAACAACAACCGCGAAAATGAGATACTACATTAAAAATGTTGTGTCTGCATGTCTGCTGGTAGTCTGCGCATGTAGTCTCTGAACAGTCGTGCACTTATGACAGACGCAATCAGACTCCTGACAACCCTACGAATAAATTGACATGCCTTTAATCATTTGCCGGACTTTCCATTTATAGTGGAAACTGTTGATGTTTGGACAACATCGGGAAGACATTATCTAAAGATAATAATTACTAATATAATTATTAATTATAGCATATAATAAGTAAATAGTAATAACAAATAGTTGATGATTATTCAAGGGATGCATCCTTTCATGGATGGTCACCTTATGTTCCCTATATATGGAACACTCATCATTGTAATAGCATATCGAATATCTCTCATATCTCATATGAATAAAAACCAACATGGTATCAGAGAAGGTTGACTGGGTGTGACTCCCTCACGGGAGAGCCCGGAATCCTGAGAGAAGATGATGGTGTTTGTCACAGAAGTGTGTTGATCCCCATTGCACAACCTAAGTCTTCGATTTTAGGATGGTTGTATATCTGGAGTATTATAAGCTTTTACACATTAGGAATATTGATGTGAATTTGGCGAAGGAAGAGTTTTTAAATTATTGCCAGATATATGGTCATGTGATGAGATACACATGGCTGCACAACAACCTAGACCCACATCGAGGTTCAATACCATTGGAGCCTTTTTCCAGCAAAATGAAAAGCCTTTCGGGCTTTCCATCGTCTATTCATGACAGGAGATTGTTCAAATATTGGAAGATATTGCAGTCCTCCACTCTCATCAGCCCGTTAATGGTGATTACAGAGGGATCAACAGTGGTTAACTACTTAGTGAAAGCTAGTTTCAACTCAAGCATAGCCATCATCCTCGTTGCATTTCTCTGTTCCATCCTGTGCGCATTGAGCGTAAGTGTCATGGTACACTATAGACTGCATTGTAGATGGTCGCGACTGGTCTCCAACCCAGAAATCGATGTTGGTGTTGAAGGAGTTAAAGGAGACACCTATAAGAAAATAGATATAAAAGCATTGTTGACCACTGTGTATAGCACAGGGTCACCCCTCGTAGTCATGGATTATCCCATTTTCTTAACAGATTTCATGGAAGGAGAAAATGAGAGAGTATTACCAGAATGTTGTCACACTTTCCACGTAGATTGCATAGATGCATGGGTAGTTTCCAATCCTTCTTGTTCTTCATGTCGTTTAGTCTTCCAATAGTTTTGTGGATGGCACAACAATGGAAGCTTCATCATCTTTTGATTCCATCAAATCAAAATACTTGGAAGGAGGCAATGTGGGCAAGGCTTGAAGACCATGATTGAAAAAAAAAAAATTGCATAGGCGTGGAAAGGCGCATTACACGAATCAAGAGAGTAATGTGTAGAAACGTGACATTGCGTAGAGTGAAGTAGGATTGAATCTTGTCGGGGAAAAGGTGCCCACTGATAGAAATATATACCTCGAATTCATACCTGATATGTTGTTCAGGCCAAATCTCTCTTTTGGTGAACGGTTGTTGGTCGAAGAAAGAGTGGGATCTGATTGCAGAAAAATCTTGAGTGTGGTTTTTTGCAGCTTTCGGAGGATCCACCATCTTCGGTGAAAATTCCTCGGCGCACTTGGATCCTTCTGCGAGTCCAATATTGATCTCTCAAACATCAAAACTACAATGAGATAACCTCTGTTCTAACACCCGAAACAAACTAAACAGTAATGCAAAACTAGCCATTGGAAATTGGAACAACAAGAATATATTTGCAACGCTATTATGTGCAATCCCTCTAACTATAGGGAAGGCAGTAAGTTTGAGAGAAATATGAATAAAGTGTTCAATAGGCTTGTTCAAGCCATGTCCCAAACAGGGTTTAATACTTCTGAGTATGAACAACATCCTGACCAAATATATATGGCCTCCTACAATGTCGAGGAGACACAACAGCCGACCAGTACTATAGTCGTTCACAAGAAGAAAACACTACCTTCGACAAAACTATGGGAATGTCATTGGTGGTACTATTTGGTTGGATGACTATTACTTATGTTATAAAAAAACTATAGTTTCATTGGACATCTAGACATTGATTACAAGGACTTGGAGGAAAGGGAACAGGGATGATTTTAAGGATGGAAATTTATTTTAAAATGCAGAAACCTTGGCGAATCTTACTAATCCTTCATATGCCAACTATAAATGATTGGCGATATTTTTGTAAAAATATTCAAATTTATAAGGATTTTATATAGTTTTTATAAAATTTTGGCGATTTTTAAGGTAAAATAATTTTATCCTATAGAATTGGTGCGAATCATTTTTAAAATAGCGAATCTCGTTTTTGGAAAAACCATGGAAAATTAGCCCATGAACGAAATTTAGCCCCTAAAATCATCCATGAAAGGGAAGTTTCCCAAGGAGGGAGACATGGTTTCGTGCATGTACATGGTGTCATTTATCGATTCATGGTTCCTTCAAATAGTCAGATGAAGGAACCAAGATATTGGTTTCATGAGGAAACTTCGATATGTCTTCTGAGACATTGGTTTCATGTGGGAAACTAAATATATCTAATATGGTTCAAGATGACATTCCTTTTTCAAAGGGAGACAATTTAGTCTATTGATCAAATTTGATCTAGTTGATCCTATAGCTCTAGTTAATGTTTCCAGAGATATTGCAGTAGGTTGAAAGAGACCTACATGGGCTCATCAGACTCTGAAAGAGCCAGAAGAACATGCAGCTCCTCATGGTACCTTATGAGAGAGAAAGAGACCTCAAAGATATCCATGCTATGTTGTAGCTATGATCCACAACATTGATTCACAACCTTCCTGTTACAAGGAGGCACCTAATCAAGCAGTATGGAAAGATTCCATGATGGAGGAGTATCAGTCCATCATGAAGAATGATGTGTGGGATATTATTCCGAGACCTGAGGGGAAGTTTGCAGTAACTTCTAAATGGATTTACAAGATCAAACACACAGTTGACAGGAGCATTGAGAGGCACAAAACGATATTTGTTACTAGAGGATTATCTCAGGTGGAGGGAATAGATTATGAGGAGACATTTTCTCTCTTTTCTCAATACACTCATATCCGGACAATTATTTCCCTCGTAGCATCCATGGGTTGGAAACTACATCAGATGGATGTGAAGACAGCCTTTCTCAATGGAGAGATTGAGGATGAAATATACGTTGAACAGCCAGATGGTTTCATCATACATGAGAAGGAGTCTCATGTGTGTAGATTGAAGAAGGCCCTATATAGAATCAAGCAGGAACCTCAAGCTTGGTATGCGAGGATTGATGGACACCTGATGAGTTTGGGATTCAGCAAAAGTGTTGTTGATCCCAACCTGTACTACAAGATTGTTAATGGTGAGGCCTTGATTCTGGTCCTCTACATTGATGATTTACTCCTCACCAGTACATAGAGCCTTATTATTGAATGCAAGTATGCGTTGGCCTCTGAGTTCGAGATAAAGGACCTTGGTATGATTCACTACTTCTTGGGACTAGTGGTGTGGCAGAGAACTGATGAGATCTTCCCGAGTCAGGGAAAGTACATAGTTGAGATATTAAAGAAGTTTGAGATACTGAACTTCAAGCCTGTGGCTATACCAATGATGACGAATCTAAAGAAACTAAGTGTGTCTTCTTCCGATTTTGACGAAATTGATCTGACTCTGTACAAACAGTTGATTGGATAATTGATGTATCTGGTTAACACCAAACCAAATATTTGCTATGCAGTGAGTGCACTTAGCAATTTTATAAGTCAGTTGAGATAGACACACTAGATTGTTGTGAAACATGTGTTGAGATACTTGTGAGGCACAGTTCGACATGGTCTGAGATATACTTCCAGTATTTATATGATATGGAAGGAATATATTGACTTTGATTAGGCAAGGAGCGCAGTGGAAAGAAAGTGAACCTTCAGGTGTTGCTTCACTTTGGGATCTTTCATGGTTTCCTGGTGTAGCAGGAAATGAACTTATGTGGCATTGAGCACAATAGAAGCATAATACATTGCATTAAGTATGACAGTTCGTGAAGCAGTGTGGCTTCACAAGCTTCTTGTAGATCTATCTGAACATGTGTTGGATTCCACCATTATTCATTGTGTTAACCAAAGTTGTGTGAAGATCTCTAATAATCCAGTGTTTCATGACAAATCGAACCACATTGAGATCAAGTACCATTTCATCTGAGACATGGTGCAAAGGAAGGAAGTATTGGTGCAGTACCTTCCTATAGATGAGCAGGTTGTTGATGTTCTTACCAAACCATGATCAAGTTTAAATACATCTATGACAAACTTGGCATCTCATAGAATGCCTCCCTCGTTGAGAGGGAGTGTTGATGTTTCCAACTTCCTGAGACATTCTCGAGATCATACTCCTATGTGACTGAGTTGATTTGATCTGTGATGACACTTATCCGAGAAGGGATAAGTGAGGCACCTATCCGAGAAGGGATAAGTGCAATTGGGCTTATAACCCAACATCCCATGTGGAGAGCACATGGGGACATGTCAAGGGAGCTGACCCTTGACGTCATACACTATGGGAGTTGACCCTAGTGTTTCTAGAGGGTGTAGCCTCTAGAATTCCACATGGAGTGCCATGTGTGACAAGATTTCTCCAGATCGTATTCCTCTATGAATTGAGTTGATTTGATCTGTGAGGACACTTATCCGAGAAGGGATAAGTGGAACACTTATTCGAGAAGGAATAATTGCAGTTGGGATTATAACCCAAC
Source organism: Picea engelmannii (assembly GCA_009831015.1). Classification (NCBI taxonomy): domain Eukaryota; kingdom Viridiplantae; phylum Streptophyta; class Pinopsida; order Pinales; family Pinaceae; genus Picea; species Picea engelmannii. Next base: position 410,013 of record ML789846.1, read on the forward strand.
GTCCCATGTGGAGAGCACATGAGGACATGTCAAGGGAGTTGACCCTTGACGTCATACACTATGGGAGTTGACCCTAGTGTTTCTAGAGAGTGTAGCCTCTAGAAGTCCACATGGAGTTCCATGTGTGATAAACTTTCTCCAGATCGTACTCCTCTGTGAATTGAATTGAGTTGATCTGTGAGGAAACTTATCCGAGAAGGGATAAGTGGAACACTTATTTGAGAAGGAATATGTACATTTGGGCTTATATCCCATCGTCCCATGTTTAGAGAACATGAGGACATGTCAATGGAGTTGACCCTTGATGTCTCACACTATGGGGAGCTGACCCTAAGTTTTCCTAGAGGGAGTAGCCTCTAGAAGTCCACATGGGAGTGCCATGTGTGACAAATCTTTTTCTACTATGGTGATTTTGAACCATTGGCAGAGACTGCGTGTCTCTGGATAGTAGTTGTGTACTACTATGGAAAGATACCTCCCTAGGTAAGAGGGAGTGTTGATGTTTCAGCAGCGGGCATAACTTCTCCTAGATTGGGCTGCATACCAAGGGAGATAGGATACATTTATCACAAAGGTGCACTTGTGATAAATGGGCCCAGACGTAGTCCTTCCTTGATCATGACAAGGAATAATATGGAATTGAGGTGCTTGAAGTGCTTTCCAATGTCAATTAGCATCAAGCCGACATTCACTCATAGGTGTGTGCCTGTGGTGAAAGATCTTGGTATAGTCTTTGTCCTATTCATCGTGATTTGACAAGGAATGATAAAGACTCAAGATGTTATATGCTTTTACATGCGGACCCAAAGTGAGACTAATTTTAGAGAGATTTAATTGGCTCAGAGGGAGAGCCACGGAAGGAGTTTCTCCTCAATTTAGGTGGGAGAGAGATGTCTCCCAAGACTGAAATATAAGTGTCATAAGTCTAGGGTGAAGTTTTTATACCTCAAAGACAAGAGTGGCATGTTGCAGAATGTCTCCCTCGTTGAGAGGGAGTGCTGATGTTTGGACAACATCGGAAAGACATTCTCTAAAGATAATAATTACTAATATAATTATTAACTATAGCATATAATAAGTAAATACTAATAACAAATAGTTGATGATTATTCAAGGGACGCATCCTTTCATGGATGGCCACCTTATGTTCCCTATATATGGAACACTCATCATTGTAATAACATATCGCATATCTCTCATATCTCATATGAATAAAAACCAACAGAAACGATGTCTAACCACCACCAACAACTTCAATAAATCCTTCCTTGGGATCAGGAGAAACCCTAGTCAACTCTACCTTTAGGATGTCGAGGTCTTCTCATGGTGCCACCTCTATATGCCAACCATCTTATTGAGAAGATTTGTAGGCAAGGGCGATGAAGGGAGCACATGATGGTGCATTAATGAAGGTCATGCGGAGATGATTTGGCATGCTCAACATGGAAAGGGGAAGGGGAGTGACCAAGGAGATGATAGGGGCGAGATGCATGGCAAGAGGGAGGATACAAAAAAGAGAAAAGGTGATGGGATATGATTGGTAGAGGGGGGACACATCACTTATGGCGGGACGACGTGGAAGGGAGTGGGAGGTGGTAATCAGCAAGTGGAGGTGGGAAACGGTTTACCAAATGGGGGTGGAAGATGGCACAGGAGGCGACACGATAGGAGGGGGCCCCATGACAATACCACTCCATTTCGGACCCCCCCCCCCCTTATTAACGGCAGAACGGAAAAAGGGGTCCGGAATCACTTGAGCATCGTTGATCTAGGCGCCCCAATCTTGACCATTGAGAGATTCATGCCCAATTCTNCCCCCCCCCCTTCGTTAAAGGTAGAACGACAAGGGGGCTCTGGAATGAAACTTTGGCCACGGATCTAGGCGAGAAAATCTTGACCATCCAAATCTAGTTGTTCGTTAAAATAACGCGCCAGCCCTTTAAAACTTTGGGATAAATGGGTTTTCCGAATCTCTCTTTTCACCCAAGGGGACACTTCTTTTAGGAAAATACCCCATACATGATTATGTACTAACAGGTTCCATCCTTCTTCTTCAAAAAAAGAACTGGGGCTCCCCAAGGTAACTCACTTGGGCGTATATACCATCTTTTTAACAACTCTTCAAGTTGCATCTACAACTCCTTCAATTCTGGTGTACCCATTCAGTATGGTGTCTTGGACACTGGGTCATCTCTTGGCACCAAATCAATAGAGAAACCAATGTCTCACTTTGTTGGAATTCCTAAAATTTCTCTAAAAACATCTTCAAAATCCCTCAAGACTGGATGGTCTTCAATGCTTTCCACTTTGTCTTCGGGTGCCTCTTCCATATGGGCTGCAAAAATCTGACATCCCTTTCTAAAACTATTTTTCAACTGCATAGTTGAAATCTCTTTAACAACTATATCTATGGGGATTTCTTGAATCTTGCCTTACCGCCCTTCCTCATCAAGAAATGTGATTGTCTTGTTGTAACATTCTAGGATAGCATGGTGTTTTTCTAACCAATCTATGCCAATTAGAAAATCATATGAACCCAATGGTATGATGTTTACATCTACCTTTGTTCTAATTCCATTCATGTCTATCATACAATCTTTAACCAACTCATTAATTTTCCACTTAGCCCTTGTGGCTAACTGAACTAACCAAGATTTCTTATGCTTACTTCTTTGCAAGTGAAATATTTCAACAATGTCAACATTTATGTAATTATGGATAGCTCTAGAATCAATTAAAATTACTATGGATTGGTTATCAATCTTACCTTCCACTTCAATCATGGGGGATTGATATTCAGCTTGCTTGTTGTCCAAGGCTACATAAATCCTTGGCATGATTTTTTCCATGTATTCCATTGTTTTAGCCTCCTGAATGTTGTGGAAAGTACTCATTCTTTATCCTTTGTGAGGTAAGTCCCTATATAAGTGATTTCCCTCACATCCCCAACATTTAATAGGTTGTTGCCTTGGCCTCTTCCCAAATGAATTTGCATTCTTATGCTCATTTTGGGTTGAGTGACCTTGTTGATTTTCTTGGGAGTTATTCCTAAAAAGGGGTGGCTTAAAACCTTTTTGTCTTTGATCATTTTTCCCTTTTGATCTTGTCATTCCAAGATTTTTAGAAAACTGGACTTCCTTTTCTTTTCTCATAAAGGTGTTTTTCTCTCCTTATGGATTCCTCCAAGGTCTTTGCGTCATCATATTAAATATTTTCACTATAGAAGGAGGGTAACCCACTTAGAAACGTTTGGATTTTTACCTTCTCATCCTTGATGAAGTTAACATTCTTCAGAAATTCAAATAATCTTTTCTTATATTCTTTCATTGCCATGGTTCCTAGCTTGAGTTCAAATAACTATTTCATCTTTCTCTCATAATAATACTTGAACAAATATTTCTCTTGGAAATATCCTTTGAACTGCCTCCATGAGATCCTTCTCTCATCGAGGTTCTTGGCTTGCTTAAGTTGATCCCACCACATGGTTGTCTTTCCTTGAAAGTGGTAGGTAGCAATTATAGCTTCTACCTGGGATGGGTAATCATGCAGCTGGAAATATTTCTTCATTTACAATAGCCATGCCTCAGCATCTTCTCCTTTATTGTGCTCACCATTGAAAGTTGGTGGCTTAATCTTCTTGAGTTCACCCTGCAATATGTCTATCTCAGGCCTTCTCCTTTGCCTCTGAACATGAGACACACTTGGAATTCTCCCTGGAACTGAACTTGCATGTTTTCTTCTGGTGGATTTCCTTGGATAATGATGGCATTTGCGTGTGCTTCTTGATTGCCTATCATTTCCATGATCATCCCTTTTGTTATGGGATTTAGATGTTGATACTTGTCTAGCACTAGCTACTTGCTTGGTGTAAAAATCCTTGTTAAATTGATTATGCAACATGTTTAAGCTTTGAAGTATATCTTCCCGAGCCTTCATAATCCTTTCACTATAAACTCTATAGCTCTGCACTTCCCTATGCAAGCTTCTCACAGTGACAGACTCTTGCCTATCTCTTCATCCATTTGACTGTCTCAAAATTCCCCATGTTGACATGCAGACCTTTGATCTCTTCCTCATGGATGTAATATCCCTGAGCATCTTCCATAACTCCAGTCCTCATATAAGAACCAAAGTTTCCTTTCTGTATTTCTAATTTTGCAAGAAATGTCCATGTAGTAATTACTATTAGAACATGCATAGTAGAAAACATATAATCAATTAGAATAAAGGACATTATTTATCCCTATTTATGAAATACATAATGAACCAAATCAAAATATGATTATTTAGGTGTATTCCTCTTTGAAACATCTTTCCAATGGCTATAACCATGCCTCAAACTGAATTCTGAGTGAAAAGTTACAACAATTACATGCAACAATTTCCACTCTATCACTACTACAGAAATATATTTATTAAATTCTGGAAGATTTTATTTCTCAATTCAAATTTCTAGGTGGACATGTGTCTTATACTCCTCAATACCTTTACAACGGCTATTTGTTTTCTCAAATCCAAGCTCCGAGCTGAAAGTTATGGTCCATAGAAGTTTAGGTTGTTTTACCCTATTTATCCTTGCATGTTACAGGTGTCTTATTTCTCTTCTTGCACATTTTTAGGTACCCATAACCAAAATCTAAATCCACCTCTGGCTTCTACGGGTCGCAATATTTTCATCGACTACTCATGTGCCTCAAACGGACTTCTAAACATGGATTTATTCTCTCCATAAGTAAAATTGGTGCCAAAATTTTACCTTCATTGTTTTGGATGTAACTTTCTCATACGAACTTTGTTTTGCGAACCATTTAGCTTGTTGGATAGATCTCTCCGAATTATTTCATTTTAGTTGTAGAGATAGAGTTTACCTTGGTACACTTTGTTCTCTTGGGTTTTGACTAATTAAAAACATCGTTTAGAGCCTCAAAATTGCCCCGCAAGTTAATGACTTTTAAAATTCTAAAAGATTCACAAAATTTCATACAAAATTCACTGTTTTCCTATGTTAACAATTCTTTAAATCTGAACCATTGATCTCAAATTAGGAGAAACAACAACCATTGATCTGACTTCATTGGTCATCGGCAATTGGCATTATCCTTTGGCCGCACACATCGTTTTTCCCAAACGGTCGACTCGACCATCAGTCATCATCCCAACTCTCCGACAATTGATTTCAACAGAACTCTAAGATGGCTAACCTGACCATCAGTGATCAGAGATCCCCGATGACTGTCAAACACCTCTCAAATTTGGTCGATTTTCAACCATCGGCCATCAATCGATCCTCAACTGACATGGAAACTATTGAAGTGGCATGACACATGGATGTTGGCGTGGCATGACATGTCATCCAAAGGTGTCAATTTGGATGATGTGGCATGACATTTCATCACCCTCTTCCTTCATCGTCCATCAACTGATTCTCTTCGACCCAAAAAACTCGTCGAATCGGTCGATGCCCGACCACCATCCCATCGACCATCAGTGATTTCTCTTGCTCGTTCGAAACACTTCATTGAATCATGTCGATGCCTGACCATTGACCCATCAGCCATCGACGATTTCCATTGGCGATTGAAAATATTTCATCGGATTCGGCAGATTGTCAGCCATCGGCAGTTAGATATGTCTTATGGACGACCCAAAATCTTCGTCATTTTGGTCGATACATCCATCGGTCTTCGATGAATTCTCTTGGCAATTTCCAACACTTTGGAAATTTTCTACATTCCTCTAATTGATCTAGACCATCGGTCTAATCCCTTTCACAACCCTCGATTTAATCCTGGTTGTTGATCTCATCAACCTTTCAAATGGTCAAATCCTTATGAATTTTTAAATTTATTGTTGGTTTCATTCTTTGGCTTATCTTTTGTCCTAAAATCCCATCATTATCCACCATTATCTTCACTAAACCTCCATAAATCCCTCATATTTTATTGAAATTGATTAATATAGTATCATGATTGTTATTTCTACATTAAAATCGATTTATCGGATTTTTGTGTTAAAAATTGAAATTTTCAAAAAAATTACAGATGTGGTAACTTCCTGTAAATGCTTTATGTTCTGACATGTGGCATAACAGGTAGACCAAAATGAAGGACATGGGCTTGATCTGGAATGTACACAGATGATGAAAAATCTATCCAGCCTCAGATTCAAAGTTCCTAAATATCTGGTCAACGCTGGTGAAACCCAGCTAGTCTAGCAGAAAAATCCGAATCATAAATGAGTAGGCTTGATATTTTGCTTATGTTTAGGGATTTAAACTAATTCGACCTGATTTGGAGATCAGTTAGGTTTTTAGCCTCCTTTTGTAATTTTTATAAATAAGTAGTAGAAACACGTAATATGGGGTGAAGAATGTATGTTGGTGATGCAAAGAAAAGACAGGAGACTATGTACGAGCTTCAGAATTCTATTTTGATGTAACTCATTTCCAGATTTTAATCAAAGACAGAAATTCTATCATTCATGGTGTTATGATTTAGCATTTTCATCATCTAAAGTTTTTCCAAGTGTGCTTGCAAGCGTGGAAGGGCCCCCATGTTATGTTGGTACACTTTTCTTCATGATTCCATTAGATTCATATGTTCAGATCTGAATTAGCATTTTTATTTAATCTTCATTTGTGAGTTCATAGATTTCAATTAAAGTTGTGTTTATAATTCCAGTTATCATTTCTATTTCATGGCTCATGGTTATAATTGAAGGATTCAATTACTAGATTAATGAGCAGTCCTTGTAAGAGGGTTTAATTGTGTATTGAATTCAAKATTATCTCTGTGGTCTCTGTTTTAATGCATTTGATTTAAATGTGTTGATTTGGAAGAGCTTTTGTGAATTGGAACCTTGTAAAAGGATTGAAATCTCAGACAATTGTGAGCACTCTAGGATGTTAGATCAGATTTAATTAAAGGAGTGTTTAAAGTTTTAATGCATTTGATTTAAATGTGCTGATTTGGAAGAGCTTCTATGAGTTGAGTCCTTGTAAAGGGATTAGAATCTCAGGCAAACATAAGCATTATGTTTTTAGTAGGTAGATTTGTTTAAATTACAGAGGTGTTTAAGTGTGAAGGAACCAAATATCAAACTCTTGTAAAAAGAGTGTTGGGACCTGCTACAGTAAACCTTCGTCTAGGAATTTAGATCCTTCTAGGTCTATATACATTAGACAAGTGCCTCTAAGAATACCTACCTTGGTTGACAATAAATTAAGCCTAATCTAGAGCAGTAGATTGGACCAAACATTTATCATAGTGAATCTCATATGTCAATCACGAGATCAAACACGATCTCAGTCGTCAATTCTCCAAATTGTCTGTAACTCTATAGGCGGCCATTACAACTCGAGTTTTGACCATTCCAAGTCAAATTTTGATCTGAAACTTCACCGCTCTACTCCATTAACCCTCTCAAACCATTCGAAGTCATTAAAAATCGGATTTCACTCACAAAATTGGGGATTTCTCTCTAAAATATATATTTTTTCCCCAAACCCATCACAGACAAAATCTACAACCATGAATTTCACGAATTCATAGCCATCTTGGCCCATACAAGCCTGGTGTTTGAACAGAGGGCTCTGATACCATAATGTAACATCCCCTAGCCCAACCGAGGAACATTACGATACAGAATACTCATAAAAAAATATATATGCTAACTAAATTGATTCATTTACAGTCAACTAATTTCATGTAGCCTTCCACTACGAATTAAAACATATCTAGATATTGTCTACAACCACAAAATAGATGCATCTACAACATGCTAATAATCAACATGAAATCCAGCTAAACAACTAATTACAACAACATATAAACCATTCTTATATATACAGAGTTCATGAACAACAATAACACATGTAAATAATTCAACAACAAGATAAAACACTTATCTTTAAACAAGGGTTGTGCAACCAGCTACTTGGGACGGACGTTCCACCCAATCATATACTGAATATTCCAAATTTCAACAGTCAATCACCCCCGAGTTGAGGCTATTAATCCACAAAAGAGGATGGTCTCTCACAGTCCACTCACAGCTCATAAAACTCACAACCCAATTGATATTCTTCTAAAACTATCCTGATTTTCCACCAACTCTCTTTCTATTGACCTGTCTAACCCAAGGAATGTACTCATTCGTTGATCTCAGCCCCTCAAGCATCCCATTAATTTATCACGGTCTCTCTAGAATAGGTAACCAGGAATATTGTAGATGGGAACTCAAGGAAACTTGCTGCTAAGAAAAAAATATCATCCAAACCAACAACAAACAATTGTTGATTTAGTGCAACTCACACCAGAGTTCACTCTCCATGCCTGACAACCTGGCTCTTTAATTTCCAGCTCCAAATATGCTCCAATATGCTCCATCTTTCTCTAAAATTCGCCTCCATGGTTGCACCAGCCTCAAGCTCTGTTTCTTCATCTCTACTTGCTCCTCATGCACCAAAACTCAATGTGTAAAATTGTTGTCCTCAACCCATACAAATTTCCTTCCTTTGGCTTTCCTTTCTTGACTCACACTCCTCCCCAAGATGATTGTACTAAACCCCCATGTTCCCAATAACTTTGGAATGTGACTACTCACACCTACCCTCTTACATGTATTCAATGATTGGATTTGGTAACACTCAATAAAAAATTGGAAGGTTAATATACAAATAGAAAATTTAGGAAAATGGGTTGGATTAATATTCATGGGTATTTCCCCCTTGGACCCCTCTTGATCATTATACTAGACACTCCCCTCTCTTGTGGATTAATTCAGCCCCCATCCCTTCTCCATGTCCCCTTAGCAGTTGACATCACATTTTATTAATAAGCTAAGGAAATACAATCTGCATGTTACATCGCTTTGGCCGTAGTCAAATATCATATCTACAAGGCATAAATAAAATTAGGGATTAGTGGAGATGTTCTTGTGTGGGTCAAGTGGATTTGAGGGGATCACCATGGGAATTTGTTAGGGACCTAACCTCCCTAACCCCTCACATAGGTAGAACAATATATTTTCCATGTAATAAAGTTTAATATTAATAAGACCTAGTATTAAGGAAGAATAACTCAAATGTAAGAAGACCTAATAGAAGCTTTCGCTTCTAGAAGATATTCCTCTAGATTGTTCTTTTGGTAGATAGATTTATTATAAATAGGAATCGAGGGCATGAGAATTTTGTATTGAGAATTATTGTAATAGAGTGTTTCTTTGTTCGAGGTTTCCCCCTCGAAGAGACAAGTGAACATTGTTTCCTCTCAATAAATGTATTATTTTGGTGTTGTCTTTTCATCTATTGTGTTGTTTCATTGTTATTCTCTACAATATTTTTGTGTTCAGCTATTATAATAGATATGGTACCTTACAAGTGGTATCAGATCACTTTCCTTGGTAGAAAATTGTGGGTTATGTTTTTCAGGGTAGAGACATATTCTGGCATCTTAAAGCTACAGGGATTTATCGTTCAGCGCATAAATCTATGGTCAGGGAAGCATACACATAGAAACTACAAGTGGTACTTAAACGCACATTGTTGGCCACCCTTGTAACCCTTATTGGTACCCCTTCGAGTGGTAGCACGTCAGACAACACCTATATACGGATCGACCTAGATATCTTGAAGCCCTATGTAAATAAATCGATTGGTCGCATGATTGTTATAGTGCCACCGAGAACATCACTCAGGAAGATACTCTCTAGTACCTGGGTAGTCGGGTAGTATGAATAAGGGCATGGTCTAGCCTCCTTAGTTGGTGCCCTGAGATATTGGGCTGAGTATTATTCTTGGACCCTGCATGTATATTAGAGAGTTATAGCATAGGAAAAACCCTTGTCTGTAGAAACTGTGAATACCCTAACCATTGGGACAGAAAGATAAAAAACACAGACAAGATCTATTGTCGTGCAACTTTACCTCCTGCATTCTAGTAGCGAAATTACTACACATTTTTTCTTGTTAATAATTTGGGCCTTTCAACACTGTGCAGGGAAAAATCATGAAGATCGGTGTCTATTGTGCTTGTTTTATGACAAAAAAAACTATATTTTCACAAGTTCTTCAACTTCTGGTATACAAAAGTTTTTTTTTTATTTAGAATTTCACTTTACAGTAAAAACAAAACTTGTGAAGAATTTTTTTAGCTTTCCACTGACTATTTTTCAAATTATTTTATTGAGATTTGATATGTCAATTTGGAAATTTTTTAACAATATGTTCCTTAAAAATGAAAGGAATGATAATGAGTTATTTTTTGCCCCAACAATGTGTCTATTATTAAACTTTTGTTTTTGACAAATGAAATATAGTGCAACAATCCACAGAGACTCTATTTTCTTATGACTATAATTTTGAATCTAACGGATGAATATTATAATTTCTAGAATTTTTTTAAGTTGACCAAGTTGAAAAAGTTGCAGATTTTAAACACATGTTTTCCCCCACCTTGTATCTATCTTAATTTTTACTTAAAAGGAAAATCTAAAAATACTCTTTTGAAGAGAACAGTTTAAGGATTCTGAATATAAACTTTTCTAAATTTTCCACCGTGTATTTTTAGAGATACAGTTATTTCATTTCACTGAATCATAATGTCACCTAAAAACATTATCCAGTGATTTTTTTATAAAATTAAATAAAATTAGATAAAAATGATGAAAATGAAAACAAATTATATCCATTGAAAGTAGATTCAATTTTGCAAATGCTGGTATCAATTTCGAAACTATATTATGAGTATTTAAAGGAGTCTACAACCTCCAAAGTTCAGGTAAGTTGCAGGGAATTTGCAGGTTCCTGCAAACAATCCCATTCACCGGTTTTTGACCGAAAAATACTTTTTTCAGCCGAAATATGTTTTTCTAACGAAATCCGTAAAAAAATAAATGGTTTCCTCGCTTTTCGGCCGAAAAAATAATCTTTCGGTCGAAAGGTGGGTGAGAGAATTCCGTCGGCCAGAAAAAAAAAAATGAAGAGACACGTCGTTCCGTTTCATTTGGCACCAAATCTTATAAATACGCTTTCGTCTGAACCAATTTAACACAATTCACTCTCTCATTTCATGGTTTTGTAGATCCCCTAAGAAAATGTTTGAATCATCTTTTTCGTTGTTTTGAATGCAAATAATAATAATAATAATAATTTTGAAGTTCAAGTTTTTATTGGAATAACAATTTATATATTGAAGGCTTTGTTGAACATTTTTTCAAAGTAAAGGCTTTGTTGAACATTTTTTTCAAGGTGAAGGATTTGTTGAAAAAAAATTCAAAGTGAAGACTTTGTTGAACATTTTTTCAAGGTGAAGGCTTTGTTGAACATAAAATTCTTGATATTAATTTTTAATAGTTTTTGTGACAATGAAGATTTTCTGAGACTACTCTGAAATGATGATTTTTTTAAAAAAATTTACAGATAACTATACTCATGGGAAACAAAAGTTTGCGCAAGAGAAAATTTGATCGCACTTGAGACGAAACTCACCATAATGAACAAAGGAAAGAGCATTATTGGAGAAAGAAACAAGAACGTGAAAATATTGAAGAAAGAAACGATGATGATGTAAATAGAGATTTTCAACAAGAAGAAGTCCAACCAGGTATGCATGTACATATTGTCTATATTAAAAGTATAGAATTCAAATATAAATTATTGTTTAATATAATTAATTGTAATTCGGATTTGATTTTTTTCAAAAACCATAAATAGATTTGTCTCATAACGTCGATGAAGTCGTTGAAACCAAAATTGAAGAAGTTGAATCACCTATAGGTATGTACATAAATTTAGATAATACAAGATGAACACTTGTATATAGATTAGTGAATTTATGTTCAGGTTTTGTTTTTTAATATAAAATTTAAATTGAAATATGCAGGAGAATCTATCAACATTGATGATGAAATATTAGAAAATATTAATACTGACAAATTTGGGAAGAAAGAAGCTAAGCATTATATAAGATATCGAACTAAGAATATGTATAACTCTTTTTTCAAAGATGAATCGGTAACAGTACAGGCTCAACTTTTACTCTGTCTAATAAATTCAAGAAAGTTAAACGAAGCTACATCATTATTTGCTATTCAAAAGTCGACAAAAGATACAAAGGTGAAACAGAATGTCTTTGACAATATAACTAGTGTATTAAAATCTTTTGGAAAATCTCGAAAAAAAGATGTCAGTGTTGCACGTAGAGTGATACAAACAACAGTTGTTTCATCTAGAAATATAAAATATCGTTTGACACAACACATGAAAAAAGTGATGGGAACCTCAAGAAAAACATTGAAAAAAATAGAAAATTTTGATTGCAAATAGATGTAAATGATGAACTTGCTTGTTGGACAGTTATTTCTAGACAACCCTACAAACATAGACTTGCGGAAGATGTTAAAGAATCGGCTTGTAATTGTTGGTTGACATAATCTCATGTTTCACCACATACAAGGGATGTGTTGCGATGAAGAATATCATGAAAACAATATGAAGAACATCCAAAACATATATTGTCAATGACACAAATAGAATTGTTCAATAAGTTCAAAGAAGAGCACAAAGAAGTTAAAATTTCCATCAATACATTTGTGCAACAAAAATCATGGTTTGTTAGACCCATCATTGTT
>ML789846.1:424985-510798 GCA_009831015.1 Picea engelmannii
GATTTCCGTTCATTATTTCCAATGATTGAAATGTTTTTTCATATGAAGAGGATAACTTCATATCAAAACTAGGACCCATTTCAATGTCATTATAAGGGACTATTGATGGCTTAGAAAAAAATTCACTAAATGTAATACCTTTCGTAAAATCATCCCCCTCTCTATTAATATCTCTAGGAATAATATCATTTTACAAATAAAAAATAACACCATCTACTAAGGCTTGGTTTGCTACATTTAGATTTTCATTTTTTTAATTGAATTTGGAGTATATTGAGAATTCAAGGTAGTGTATGAATAACATCCTAATTAAAAAACAATTAAGACATCTTAAAAAATATCAATTTTAATTATGAAATTGTGAATTTTGATTTGAAAAGTGTTATATATTAAATTGCTACAATGTGCATTTCGATCTCAATATCTTGAAGCAAATCAAACAAAATTGAAATTATGAGCTACTTGAAAAATGTATATGATGAACCTAACACTACTTATATTCTACACATTAAAAATAATTTTCATTAATTTTGATTGAAAAAACTTAAGTTAAAAAAGAATTTGATTTTGGAATAACAAAAAATAAAAAATAACACCATCTACTAAGGCTTGGTTTGCTGCATTTAGATTTTCATTTTTTTAATTGAATTTGGAGTATATTGAGAATTCAAAGTAGTGTATGATTAACATCCTAATTAAAAAATTTAAAGACATCCTAAAAAGTATCAATTTTAATTATGAAATTGTGAATTTTGATTCCAAAAGTGTTGATATATTAAATTTCTTTGTAATGTGCATTTAGATTTCAATATCTTGAAGCAAATCTAACAAAATTGAAATTATGAGCTAGTTGACAAATGTGTATGTGTAACGACCCCTTTGTTATGACTACGAATGAAGTACACTAGGTAAAAACAAAATTGCATTAGGACATTACCGTCAACCCATCATTCATAGCAATGCATAATCAACATGACATCATAATTAAAAGCATTACAAGCGACACCTCAATGTAATCAATAACGACAAAAGCCAACACATTAATCATAAAGGATAGCGACACATTCAATGCATTAACATCATTAACAGTGACACATAATCAACGCATAAACATAAAGAGCGATGTAATTCAACACAACATGATCAATTGAAGCAAATACATTAAATGATCAACCCCGTCACTGAGTAAAAGAACTACCCTCCCAACCTACCCTACAAGGTTAGGACCTCCGGGACATATAAGCAATGCTCAAGCCCAGGATTTATCTGATTGATTTTGACCACTTAAGGTCTTAGGGCTGGCAACTATTCTGAGGAACAAGAAGGTGTTTAAATCCCTTAATCAATCGCAACTCGTAACTCCAGTTTAGATTATCAATCATACATTAACATTATCACATGGCATATGAGAAATCTAATTACTTAATCATTCATACATCAACACTATTCCATGGCACAATGAAATCTAATTACTAAATCATTTATACATCAACATTATGCCATGGCGCAATAAATCTAATTACTAAATCATTTATACATCAACATTATTCCATGGCACAAGAAATCTAATTACTTAATCATTTATACATCAACATTATTCCATGGAACAAATAATTCTAATTACTAAATCATTACACATCAATATTATTTTGTGGCACAAGGAAATCTGTGTACTTAAACATTTATACAACACCAGTATTCCATGGCGCAAATAATTCTAATTACTAAATCATTACACATCAACATTATTTTGTGGCACAAGGAAATCTGTGTACTTAATCATTTATACAACACCAGTATTCCACAGTGCAAATAAATCTATTTGCCTAATTACTTTGTGCTACAGTAACAAGTACAAATCTCATGTGGCGCATATATAAATACATGCTTGTAAAGGATCTACCTTAAATAAGGGGTATTGTAAGGAATCAATACTAAATTCCTATCCAAATACAAGTTTCCACAAGGAGATCACACTTAAATAATTAAATGTTAGAAGACCCGGTTGCTTAAATATCCATTAAAGGAATTAAAATAGATCAATACAAAAGGGGCCAAATGGGGTAACTCTCATACTAGCTTTACCTATCCATACTTCTAAGGATTTCTATTATAAAAAGGTATGACCTTAGTTTAACAACAGAATAACTCAAGTTTCCCTATATTCTCACCGAGAAGAATGTAAGGAGAGACACGACTTATTTAAACATGAAAAAGGACTTCAACACCCCCCACTGTCCAGCCAAGCATTAAGGAGAATCAATGAAGGAAAATCGTATCTACAGTGTAACCACAAGCCCAAGAAAACGTTGTCAGTGGTTAAAGGCCTGGCAAGGGGCCTACTGGAATTAGCTGACAGTCAATGAAGGAAAATTGTGGGGGAAGAGAGTAGTCATTAAATGAATTGCAGTCGCCCAAGTGATTTGTTGAAAGTCACACTAAAAGGGAGAGGATCGAGTGCAGCTACCAGCGAAGGTGTGGAAGATGTACTAGGTTCAAAATTGTCTGCATACAATGAACCGAACCAGAGGACGGTAACACGTAGTGTTCCTGATCTAAGCACGAAAGGGAATATCCGAAGGAAATCGTTAAAGAAGATTCTCCCTAGGGAAGGCGATTGCACTTGTTTGAACGTTACTGGTGTTGTCAGCTCAATAGCTCTGGGATGTAGCTAAATACCCAATTTTTGTATGAAAAAATATGGGCATGCTCATTACCTCAACCACATGAAACGAAAACCAAGACATGTCAAACCCTTGAAGAATATTCATATATGTGAGCTTCTGTAATGCCACTACCTGGCATGAGGATATGTTAATTTAATTTCCAAGTGGATTTCATCCATTTCTTTGGTTAGATACCAACTTTCTCCTATTATTTGTACACGAAGACCCTTCACCAGGTCTTCTAGGGATTTCTAGAAGAATGACTCCATGATCGTGGATACCATTGGATATATGTACTTTTTTGGATAATGTCTTTTGTGAATTTATAAAAATTAAAAAGATGAGACGCTAGTCTAGTAATGCAGGTCTGCATCTGCAGAAGATGCAAGTGAATGCAACCTGGGGGAGACTGAAATATGTGATCAGTGCTCTGACATCATGCGAAAGAGCTTAGTGGATGAACGGTTGTTCTGAAACATTGCCATGCCACAAGAGGAACATTTATGTATACAATTTTTGTGTTAATCAGATCTAGATATCAGCGGTATGAGCCAATATTCCAAACAAAAAAATGAACCTTGGTACATTGATATGCAGAAGATCAATCTGATCAATGCATCATTATAAAATAAAAATTTCTCCACTCGCAATAACTTATAATATATTTACCATGACAAAAAGATCTCTCACTACTAAAAATTACTACTCCATACATGTCTTAGTTTACCACATACATATGTTGATATCCATACAATTTCACAAATCTAATACCGTGACACGTAGATTGTTGCTATATGAGGATGATCCTCCACTTGGCAACTTTCACAACAGACCCTTGATATACATAAATTGCTCAATGATTCATATTGACAATAAATTCTTAAGACAATTTTTTTTTTTGAAATGAAATCTAATGCTACCAACCCAACAATCTTCCATTCGGCATAGATACACAAAAATAAGTTTTTTCCTTCAACCAAAGTCAATTATAAACTAATAATTTAAATAAAAAATCAAATTACCAGTTACCGTAGATCGAAGATCAAAATTGTTGAAGACGAGCCTCTCACCGAAAGAATTTTGCGCCATGCCCTTCTTCACTTACTAATCGAGAGACTTCACCAATACCTCCCATCCAACGTTAGGGGTATTCTTCTACCCCTTATCCCCCCGATCCATAAAGGGGCCACTGTAAAGAACCAACCTGGCTCTTACCACGTACATCCATCATAAATGGGATAAATAAATGTAATCCATACTGGACAAGAAAATATATTGAATAAATATATATATATGAATATAAGATGAATACAATGAGAATGAGGGCTCGTTTATATATCCTTACAGGGGTGCCCTTTCATGAATAGACACATCCTTTAGATAAGACATGACTTTTGATTTATGATGTGTTTAATTATTATATTTACTTATTATTAATTATATCTATTTCTATATATATTATGTTTATAACATTGCATTCCCCTTAAAAATGCTTTGTCCTCAAAGCATACTTTATGGAATACTTAACTCTTACTTTGGCTTTGTAATTATTGTCTCTCGATTCTTCATTCTTGATTTATTAGACGTTGAGGACCTGAGACGATAGGATCTTCTAAGTGCTAAGCAGAACTGTCAAACTGTAAAGGAGTCTACCCATCTTAATTCAATCTTTTGCAGATTTGGGCTTTTATATGATTCCTGAAAAGAACTTGATACATTTCTACTTCCATGATATCTTCTACTTTGACCCCCACTTGTAGTGAAAGTAATATTCTTCGACATATCAGTTATTTGTTTCCGTTGATATATTGATTGGTTGAAGTATCGATTTTTGTGATTAGGATGTCGATAAGGCATCCTTGCAACTTGTTCTTTACTTCATATACTTGTAGTTTTTTCTTGATTAAATTTTGTAATTGAGTCTTCTTCATACCCCTAGATTGTTTCTACTTCGACATTTGAAGACCTCTTTATATGAGTTGTAAGGTTGATTAGATCTGTATTAATTCCTTTATCCAGATTTGGGATTTTTACATCTAAATACTTCTCTAGCTCCATAGGTTCAGTGATTGTCTCTTTATCAACTATAGATGTTTTGTGGTCTAGCTCTTCTTGTAAATACTTCTCATCATGCTTAAGTTTTTTAATTTGTATTATTAAATCATGATTATGTCGTTTTAATCATAAAAGTTATTTTTTATCTTCTGATTTGTCATCTTTATTTTTTTATTCTAGATTCTCCTTTCTTTCATCTTTTAAGATTTTAATTTGTTCTAGTAAATTATAATTAAGGTTCCTTAGGTAGGAGCTTTCTTTCTCTTCTTCGGTTAGTTTCTCTTTGAGACCTTGATTTTCTTGTTCGAACTTTTGAAAACACTGCTTCTTCTCCTTGGACTTCATGATTTTTGCAAGTAGTTTTTTATTATGATTTCTTAGGCGGGAAATCTCTTCGTCTTTTTCAATGATGATTTTGTCCCATTCTTTCTGTCGATATTGGAACTTTTGTATTAAATTTTGGTTATATTGAAAGATCACTTCTTATATGTCCTTCAGGTCTTCTAATGATGAAACTTATGAAATCGATTTCATCATAAAATCCTGTAACATGATTTTCTTCTTTTTATAAGAAAATGTCAAAAACTTTCTCCTTGTGTTGAAAACAAAAGTACCCAATATATCTACCCAAGTTGACCTCAGAATTATATCAACACTGTCTTGATACATTGATACCACATTGAATTAACCAATGAATTTGTAATCACCAATAGATAGTTGTAGGTTCTTAATTTAATATTTCTCATCGGAAATACATGTGTCATTTTTAATTATATTTTGTTCTAAAACCATTAATCCTCTAGCTCTCACAACCAGAAATCCTCTAGCTTTGAGCTTGCCTCGCAAGGTAGAGCCACCACTCTCTCCCAAGCTGGATATCTCAACTCTTACAAGTAAAACCAGTCAAAATTTATGCAGCAAAACTTTACCCATAACCCGTGTGATCCATTTCTCATCTAAGCCATTTGTTTTATAGAATTTTCCCATAACTCATCCCCACTTGCACAATTAATTCATTTTTTAATTAAAATAATTTAGAATTATTTCTCCCTTGCACTTGTTACCCTTTCCCCTATTTTCAAAATTAAATCCACATTTTAATTTAATAAAATTCAATTTCCCTCACCCATCCTAAAATCGCTCCTAGCTGTCTATTTATTCCATTTATTTCTTATTAATAACTGATGCCTTATGTTGGCACAGGAGCAGACCCAGGGTTCAACGCTCAAGAGCGCACCAACAAATCCCTAACTACTGGCCCTTTCGGCAACACTTGCGAAACAGATGAAGTCTCACCCGAGGTAGAGGCAGGGATGGTTGCAAGACTCAGGTGTCTGCAACCTTAGCTGGGACACAGATCTATGATTATAATACTTACTAGAGAACTTAGCACCATTAGTTCTTTAATATGCAATCAATGTCTACTTCGCTAATGAAACATAGCTTTGAAACATTCGCAATGATATTCAATAACTTATGTTAAGAACCTTAATAGATCTGCAAATATAATCACCACAAATACTGAATACACAATAGATCCACAAAGCATAATAAAAGAAACCACACTTTGTTATTACCAAACCCTTAAGGTAGGGCAACACCATACAATGGATCCTATTATGGAAGGGATCCTCTCCTGTTCACTTGCCTCTTCGAGGGGGCATCCTCCTATTGAGCTACCGCTCCAAATACAATACTTCTCTTCATATCTCATTACATTGCTTGAATCCCTTTATATAGTGCTACCATCACCTAAAAACATTCTAGAGGAGGAATCTTCTAGAAATAGAACCTTCTAAGAAGTCCTCTTACATTTATTATATCTAATTACCCATTTATTATATCTAACTACCATAGTGGGTCTTATTTAATAATATAGTGGACCTAGTCCACCTTACATNCCTAGTCCACCTTACATTGAATGACCTCCACTATTATCACTATGGGCCCTCTGGGCCCCCCCACTACCTCTCTAGCTACCTTACATTCCATCCCCCTTATGAAAGCATTGTCCTCAACGCTTGATGTACAACCATATACCAGGTGTTGGAGCCGCCCTTGTTTTTTACCTTCCGAAAAATTTTCAATTTTTGAAACTTGAAATCTAAGATTGATTTTCTTGTTCCTTCCGAGATCTTAAAACTCTGAAATCTTGTCACCTGAACAGAAATGCTTTTCCTACTTTAAATAAAAACAAATCCATTTTCGCAAGTATGTTTTCTCTTTTGTTTTATTTCGGCATATCGCAAGTCGGATACTTTAATCTTTGAATTCACAAGTCCCGAGTCGTGAATGCTGCGAACTCGCCTTTAATTTTCACCCAAGACTTTAACTAGGGTAAATCTTGTAACTCATGAGTGGACGTTGTCGGGAGTTCGCGTCTCGGCATTCGTCAAACCCAAGTTTCTATTCTTACGACCCCGAGAGCCGCGAACGCGATAATTCTTGCAATAACCTTGGTCAAGGATTAAAGGTCAAAAAACTAACCATGGTTAATTTTCATGCTCGGCATTTCACCACTCGTCACTTTCTTTCATAAAGTTAAGGCGTCTAAAATCCAGACCCACGAGGTTGTGACATGATGATGGCAATATTAATTAGTAACCTAATCTAAGATTTTCTTCTCATATTTTGAGCCTTAATTATCGCCACATCGCGGTATCGCGACTCGACATACCATTCTCCCAAAAATCTGTCTTCGAACTTCCGAGTCGCAATATGGTGAATAAATTAATTATGCAATTAATGACGCTCCAAATCAGTATTACTATTAATTAAGCTAAAATCGGCACTCGCAGTCTCGTGAGTTGAAGAGTCAAAATTTTAAAAGGAAATTCATGATGCAGCGAACAGCGAGAGAATGATTTAAGTTGCTAAGATTTGAATTTTCAAATTTAAACGAGATACGTCCCACACATCGAGGTTGGCACACTTCACGAGGTAGCTACTTGCTCTCCATAACCCGACTGCCTGTCAAGCCACCGAACATTGATGACATTAATGAAGAATTAGGGTAAATCCACGAATAAATAAGATCGGATTTATGTAATAAATTTGTTTCTATTTGCGATTTGACAGACTTGTTTCAAATAGTACAGAGTTTTCAAATATATACGAGAGTTTCATTCTATTTTAAACATTTCTCATAAGCGCACAGAGCTCATCTTTCTCCGAGTAAACCAATTTCTCCATGTATACACAGGTCTATTGCAGAAGAGCGAAAAAGCAAGCTTCAACCATGGCTCCATGGAAAGCTGCGAAAGCGAACGTCGAGGTTGCAGCGCAGGGTTCAGACAACGTCTCAGATACTTCACCTCGGACTAGTGGCTCAGTACCTAGCTGGTCATTTGTTTCAGATATTCTGCAATCTGAATTGGTAAATTATTCAGACTCTGATGAAAATGATAACAAAACGGACGACCTGAACACTAAGTACAAGATAGTTTTTCAGTCTGGAATGCACCTGGTTGCAACTAGGCCACGGTTTCTCCCATACTATGACATGATCCGATGGGCATTGGATCACGTAGACCTACCCACCAGAACTATAATGAACGACCAACGGACCACGGTCGGGACTTTTAGACCAGAGCATATCCAAACTATGTACAAGCTCCCAGCAACATATGAATACACATATAACACTGAATTCCTGGAGGAATTCAAAAAGAAGGAGTGCGAACAATATGACAAAACCATGCCTGGTTTGATAAAAGATTGGGTTTCGCACTCCGCGACATTCAGAGCGAATGACCGAGGTGTATATTCAATTGCTTCGCTGGAGCCACAATATATGTATGTGGCAATGATGACATGCCGACTGTTTGGAAAGGAGGATACAGCGCATTTCCATGTTGCCTGGGTACCTCTCATATTTCGGGTAGCAGAAGGTTGCTCATTCAATTGGGCGAAGATACTCTCGGACATTCTTTTCAACCGGGTCACCGATTACCGAGAGCATAAATAAAAGGGAAGACCATCCTCTTTTTTCATTTCTGCGTATATCATGGACGCGATATGTTCTATGACTCCATTTCCTTTGATGAACTGGGCTTGGATTCCAGCCCAAGAAAAGCCTGTACACGAGTATCATGACAAACTTTGGGAAGATAAAGCAGGCAAATTTATTTATGAAGTTTTCAACTGGGTGATGGTGCCCCTGCACATCGCCATTTATGGTCGTCCGCCACCTCGCATATCGGATAGCGTTTCAACAGGTCTGAGTGGCATCGCAGACTGGTATGTAGAAGCAAAGTTCTCATACATCAGAGTTTTCGGGGCTTTTGTTCCCCCTCATGCGCTACCTTTGTTCATTCCCGATAAACTATCTTGTCGTGAAGTTGCATGGAAAACAGTAATCGGGGGCGTAAGAAAGGAACTCAAGGGCTATTCAAAGAAGGTATGGCCTTCTTTTCCCATTCGAATGAATTCATATTCTTTATTAGATTTTGGGCATGCCAAAGCCGAGGCTGCTGCCCTGGAGGACCTAAAGTTGGCCTCCATTGAGATTAAAAAACATGATCCAAAAAAAGTTGTAAGCAATCATATGTCTCATGTTGGGCTTAAGAGATTCGAACATGAGAATTCCCCCTCGGATGACATTTTCCGAGGAGCGAAATCTTATGAAGAGGTGTTAGCCCGGATCCAATCGCTAGCACTCGAAGACACAGCAGTTGTGTTAAGATTCCAAGAGCATAGGTGAAGATGTCTTCCCACTGTGTTGGGGGGTTTGGCCATTGCCGACACAAAAGATAAAAATGCTAAAGATTCTACAGAGGTAATATCTATCCCTGGACAAAAACTGGAAGAGGAGAAAATGAGTAATCCCGAAACAAAAGAAAAGACTCCAGATCCTCCAAGAAAATAGATTTCAGAGGTTGAGGAAAAAACTACAGACCCACCCAAGGAACATAGCCTAGAGATGGAAATAAGAAACACAGACCCGCCAGAAACTCAGAATCCAAAGACTGAGACGATGACCTCGGATCCTCCGAAGGAGCAGGACTCACTCGTCACACCAGGAAAGGCGGTGAAGCAAATCGGGGAACCCATCACTTCTGTCACCCCTTTGCAGTCGACACAAGGGAATATAGAAGAGGGATGGATTTTTGGTGAGGAACTGAGGCCTATAAGGGCAGCGGAACTCCCTCCTAATGAGTTATTTTTTGAAAAAAAGAGAAAAGATGTAGTGAAGCGAGAATTTTATCAAGAGGGAGAGTCCACTGTTAAAAAATACAAAATCAAGACAGATGGTAAGAGCAAGAAAAGTGACCAGCTTGCTACTAAAATCGCTGGAACACTGGGTGCTTACGCTTCGGTGAATCAATTCTCAGTTGGGCAGATGAATCACCAATTAAAAATAAAGAATCGACTCATCAGGACCCTCAAGTCCAGGTTGGCTACAGCCACAGAAAATGCCAAGGGCTAGGCCAACATAGAGATCGAACAGGCTAGATTGGCTGATAAAAATGAGATAGAAACGCTCAAAGTCAAGCTGGAGAAAGAACATTCGGTGATATGAGAAGGTCGGGTGCAGACTGGTCAGCAAAGGAATATGATCACAGAGCTATAGGTTCAGTTAGAGGTTGCAAAAAGCAATATGATCGACGTAGAGGGTTTTAAATCCCGAGCGATCGATATTCGGAGAAAAATCTCTTCGGTACAGCAGAATCTGCTGGACAAAGTTGGAGTGATTCGAGAAGATTGCCTGTTGATGCATCAGATTTCCGAGAATCTGACCACCAGAGAAAAGAAAGACGAAGTTGCTCGGGTCGCCTTTCAAGAGGCGGTGATAGCTACTAATAACAGATTTTCCGCAGGTTCTCCCGGACTCACCATTGCTGAACAAACTAGAGGTAACATTCTGCTAAAAGATTGGGAACATAATATTACCTTAAGCAAGGACCAGGCTCAAAAAGTAATGAATTCATTAGAAGAAGCCTTCAATACTATTGATGGTGAGCTACTAGGTATGGAGAGTGGAGGTGATTCAGAGACGTTAAGGCAAATGAATATTGATCAGATCTCCCTCAATCTAAAGGAAAAGAATGAAAGAGATTCGGTGCATATCTCTAAGATGGGCAGGGTAGATATGGCTCAAGTTGATAAACATTTGATTCAACCGAGCACACAAATCAGCGCTCTTCACATCATTGACACACAAATAGGTGATAAACTTCCACAGTTGGCTCGAGAGTGTTATTTCGTCGAGGCCAGCTGTCAAGCAGAGCCTTCACAGCTTGTATCCCAGTTCGTGGAAAAATGTATCATATGTACCGAATCCACGCAAAGACAAGCACCTGGCACCTTTTGAAGATAGAGTAGAAGAGATGGAGTGATTTCTCTCCTCCCAGCTGTCAAGCAGAGCCTTCACAGCTTGTATCCCAGTTAGTGGACAAATGTATCATATGCACCGAATCACGTGAAGGAAAGCACCTGGCACTTTTTTGAAAATAGAGTAGGAGGGAAAGTATTTGTATAAATAGATCACAAAAAGAAGAGCAAAAGGCTGGACCTTTTTGGTATCGACTGTAATAGAGTTTTACATTGAAGAAGTTAATATACAAGAAATTTCAAGATTCTAAAATCCGTCCAGACTGTATTATCAAGTTTGCTTCTTTGTGCTTTATGTTTCATTTCATTTCGCTCATTTATAACTGATGTGATTTGTTATAATTTAGTACGACCACTACTATAACAAAAGGATTCTATTTTTCTGTCTCTGTCTATTGTTTTTCCTCTACATCGGCTATCAGCAGGTGTAAGACCAATTCACATTTTCAGAATTCTACGTTTACCCTCGGCTACGTCGGTTATTTTCTCACCAATTTCTTCTTCTGCTTATATGTGACTTTTCTTTTGACATGAACCTCATGTTATACGCAGCTAAATGTTTTTCTTCCGCATCACACTTTTATATTAAATTATAATGCAGTTACGGGAAAGGGCCTTCTTTTGCAATTTTTATTTCGTTCAGAAAACGTAAAAATATCTCTTTATTTCGACCAAATTGAAACAGCACTGAAATCTCTCTTTAAATTATTTCCTATGGTTACTGTTCCTCAATGACTGTACCTGCAGCTACACAACCTAATATTGAACCCGGGCTATCTAATCAAACACATATTGCTTTAAATCTTTTAGATACAATTCTCAAAACTGCTAACACCCGGGAAGAACTCGAGCGTTCATGGGCAGCCATTGAGCGTGATATAACTGCTCAAGAGCAGTTGGAAGCTAGACGATGAGAACGTAGAAATCTACCCTAGATTCTCATACCGAAGGTGACTTTATCTTTGTATTCATCTTTTACATACTTTCGGATGCCTTGACACTGTACTTTAATCCTTGGTACAGACTCGGGAACAACACCAGGGTCCCATGGATAATTGTGGACCATAATGTTGAAGAAGACTGAAGAACCAAGGTCCCATGTAGAAAGGAAATCCACCATGCTGAAGTAGTCCAACCACCATTGTAAGCCTGGGTCCCATGTCCAAGTGCTCATGTGAACTCCCCGTAGAAGATTTTGGAACCCAATAACCAACTCCAAATGATGCTCCAAAGACTGACACCTATCATGTGGATCCAAATAAGAAGATCCATCCACATAGTGGAAAAGGGTCGTAGCAGAATCTGGAAGGAATAATACCACTGTAGAATATGTAGACTGAACGCTGGTAACTAGCTCTTGATGTGGGACATTGATGTTCTCTACAGAAGGTGGAGTAGAGACATCAAATAAAATATGGAAGTGGTTGTCATCCCAAAAATGACAACTATCCATATACCAATCATCACAATCATCCTCAAAATCATACCAAGCATATATTTCTTGATTATATTTATTCATGAGGCCCTGCATATGAAATATTTCCTGCATGTTGTTCAATGAATCTTGAATACTACGAAAACTAACATTGAGGCCATATGTGAGACTGTTTTTGAGGCTATGTGTGAGGCTGTTTGTGAGGCCATGTGCAAATGTATCCAATTTGTCATCCAATTGGGCTTTGAATGATTCAAGAATTTTTTTCAAGGTTTGAGACAAAATAGCCATCTGAGCACCCTATGAACTCTTTGGTCCTGCATCCGTCACGGAAAAACTCAAAAATAAACCCAAGAAGTTTCGACAGAAAATAGCGGCTTTTTCTGGAAAAACTCTAAAAAACTGTTGAACTTAAAATGCTCATAACTTCACTTCCCGGACTCCGTTTCGGCTGATTTTTTTTTTTTAATTGGGCGAAATTGTGAGAGGAACTCAGATATGTAATTTATTTGGACAAATTTAGCTTCAAAATGATACATAAATAAAAACATATCGCGCCGCCGTCCACAGAAAAAACCTTGAAAAATTACAGATTTTAAAACCTCCATATCTTGACTTTCCGGACTCCGTTTTGGATGATTTTTTTTTTTCAACTTGGCTGTTTTTCTAAGAGAAACTCAGATATACAACCCTTTTCTGCAAATTTTGCATAAAAATATACTGAAAATGTCTGGAATGTCGCGGCCCTCTTTTTTCTTCTCCGAAGGAAAAAAAAAATCTGCAAAAATAAAAAATATTTGCCCACAACTCCGGCCAAGGAAAGTGCTTTGATACCAATTGTTAAGTACCTATACCATATATGCAAATATACTTCATAAATAACCAAGAATAAACCATAAACCATTCACCATAACCATGAACACAAGAAATAGAGAAAACCCTTGAGGTAGGGCAACACCATACAATGGATCCTATTATGGAAGGGATCCTCTCCTGTTCACTTGCCTCTTCGAGGGGGCNTCTACAGAAGGTGGAGTAGAGTCATCAAATAAAATATGGAAGTGGTTGTCATCCCATAAATGACAACTATCCATATACCAATCATCACAATCGGCCTCAAAATCATACCAAGCATATATTTCTTTATTATATTCATCCTTGAGACCCTCCATCAAAAATCTCTCCTGCATGTTATTCAATGAATCTTGAATACTACGAAAACTATCATTGAGGCTGTCTGTGAGACTATCTGTGAGGCGGTCTGTGAGGCCATGTGAAAATGCATCCAATGTGTGAAACAATTGGTATTTTAATGATTCAAGAATTTCCCTTAGGTTTTGAGAAGAAATATTCATTTGAGCATCCTATGAACTCACCCAATAAGTTACGGCAGAAAATCGCGGCTTTGTGTGGAAAAACCCTAAAAAACTGTTGAAGTTAAAATGCTCATAACTTCACTTCCCGAACTCTGTTTCAACTGATTTTTTTTTGAAATTGGGTGAAATTGTAAGAGGAACTCAGATATGTAATTTGTTTGAAAAAGTTTGGCCTCCAACTGCTACATAAATAAAAACAAATCGCGCCGCCGTCCGCAGAAAAAACCCTGAAAAATTGCAGATTTTAAAACTTCAATATCTTGACCTTCCGGACTCTGTTTCAGACGATTTTTTTTTTTTAAATTGGGTGTTTTTCTGAGAGGAACTCAGATATACAACCTTTTTCTGCAAATTTTGCACATAAATACACTGAAAAGTTCTGGAATGTTGCGGCCCTCTTTTTTCTTCTCCGAAAAAAAATTCTGCAAAAATAAAAAATAGTTGCCCACAACTCCGGTGAAGGAAAGTGCTCTGATACCAATTGTTAAGAACCTAAATAGATCTACCAATATAATCACCACAAATATTGAATACACAATAGATCCAAAAGCAAGATAGAAGAAACCACACTTTATTATTACCAAACCCTTGAGGTAGGGCAACACCATACAATGGATCCTATTATGGAAGGGATCCTCTCCTGTTCACTTGCCTCTTCGAGGGGGAAACCTCCTAATGAGATTCAGCTCCACAATACAATACTTCTCTTCATATCTCATTACATTGCTTGAATCCCTTTATATAGTGCTACCATCACCTAAGAACATTCTAGAGGAGGAATCTTCTAGAAATATAACCTTCTAAGAAGTCCTCTTACATTTATTATATGTAATTACCCATTTATTATATCTAACTACCATAGTGGGTCTTATTTAATAATATAGTGGACCTAGTCCACCTTACATTGAATTACCTCCACTATTATCACTATGGGCCCTCTGGGCCCCCCCACTACCTCTCTCTCTATAATAGATCTGCAAATATAATCACCACAAATATTGAATACACAATAGATCCACAAAGCAATATAAAAGAAACCACACTTTGTTATTACCAAACCCTTAAGGTAGGGCAACACCATACAATGGATCCTATTATGGAAGGGATCCTCTCCTGTTCACTTGCCTCTTTGAGGGGGCATCCTCCTATTGAGCTACCGCTCCAAATACAATACTTCTCTTCATATCTCATTACATTGCTTGAATCCCTTTATATAGTGCTACCATCACCTAAGAACATTCTAGAGGAGGAATCTTCTAGAAATAGAACCTTCTAAAAAGTCCTCTTACATTTATTATATCTAACTACCATAGTGGGTCTTATTTAATAATATAGTGGACCTAGTCCACCTTACATTGAATGACCTCCACTATTATCACTATGGGCCCTCTGGGGCCCCCCACTACCTTCCTAGCTACCTTACAACTTAGCATAGGTAAATAGATCAGAACTGGCAGATCAAGCACTGAGCATGTTCACATATATAAGATCTTACATTCTGCACATCATTAGCACTCAGCATGAATAGATCTATTTAATCATCTCAAAGCACTTAGCAAAAGAATACATAAACATATCAAGATAAAGCACAAAGCAACACAACACAGTATTTACGTGGTTCACCCCCACCCTGGGGCTACGTCCACCAACTCTCTTCTTTATTAGCTTCTTCAATTGGTTACAGGCACAGAGATACCAAAACCCTACTCCGCATAGGACAGGATATCTGAACAACTCGCTAGATCCTTCTTCCCCGAGTAGACCTCAGCACACAGTATTCCACAATGACTTGCTTTTAGCTTAGCAAGTCTCACAGTATGCACCAAGCAATTACAATCCTTCTTTGCACTTAGCAACTTACTATTGACTAGCACTAAGCCATCGGTTATTCTTACATCACCTAGATATCTATTTATACATTACAAAATAGGCCTATGCATGGGTAAACCCATGGGTTGACATCCCATTCTCGTTACATAATCCAAAAAGCCAAAAAGGGGTCGAGATTCCGTAATCTCTGCTTCGTTTTGCACTCCATGTTTGAAAGGTTGTCAAAGTCCCAAAAATAATCAAATATGACCAAGATTCTCCCAAAACTTGGTCAAGGGCCAACAGGCCCCCAACACTCACCTGTGACTCGTCCCGAGTCACTCTGGTCTGACGAGTTCTACCTCGAACGCCTCAAGCTTGGATCGAGCTTCTTTGACCTGCTGCTAAGCTATGGCCTCTTGCTCAATGAACTCTCGGATCACTGTGTCATTTACTAGCCCTTCTAGGCATTGTTCTATTGTGATGACAACCTGTTCTAGCTCTTCTCCTCATCTTTCAACCTCTGTGAACAGTTTGCATGCCTTATCTTGTATCGGTTGAAGTCATTGAGTTACTTCCATCACTTTTCTCTGGATCGTATGGATCTGCTACTAGGCAGTGCGTTGCTCGTGAGATCTCTTCATTCTTTCCACTGGTGACAGAGCCTTCAGCTGCACCTATAGTGTGTCTGCATGCTGCTTCACTTCATGGAGCTGCGAGTCCAATGTTTGTAACTCTGGGTTCTCATATGTCTGGGCGTTGTGGTTACTCAGTTGCTTTCACTCCAAGGCAAGAGCTTTCAGTCTATCAATTGCACTATGGGAAGTTGTTTCTCTTTGATCCCTTATCTCCTGTGGATTCTTTAGTACTGCACGAAGCTCTAGATATACTATGTGGTGTTGTAGCTTCTGGATTACTTCTTTAAGTTGCACCACCTACTGTGGAACTTTATCTTCGGTCTTTACCTCGATGACTGTCACAGAGGGCAGTGCTCTGTTGACTGTTGTTTTTACTTCCAATTGCTCTGCAAGCAACTATTCTTTTCCTTGATGTAGTTGTGCTTTCTCTTCATTCCACTTCACTTGGAGAGCACTCTTTTCTTGTTCTACAGCACTGTGTTGTTTTAAAATTACTCCATGTATTTGTTTCAAAGCCTGAGTGGCTTTCTCTGCTTCTTCTTGTGCTCTTTGAAGTCTAGCTTTCAGTGTATCAGCAATTCTGTGGGGTTGAGCTGGCTCATCTCCCATTTCTGATGTTCCTACTGACAGAGGCGCAGTGGGGACTACGTGGTTAGACTAAAGTCCCTGCTGCATCCCCTGGAGCTCGATCTCAATTTTGTTGTACATTTCCTCCTGCTTAGCTTCTTGTTTCTCTACTATCTCCAACACAAAATCATTCATAGCTGCTACGATGAATTTGAAGTCATCTGGAGTAAGCATAGTCTGTAGTTTGGTTATAGGTGCTTTCGATTTCTTCTGGGAGGAATGTTTTGGAAGCGAAGCCTTCCTTTTCTTCGAGAGGTCCTCCTTGTCTGTGGGCAAAGTTACCTCTCCTTTCTTCTGTTCAGATTTCATGCCATCTATATCTTTTCCATCACCTTCTTGCTTTGGTGTGATGGAAGAAGTTCTCACTGAAGCACTGCTTAAATCTTGGACTTTGGTGATTTTTTGTACCATACTCGGTCTGGATATATACTGCTCAGTTTCTGGACTGTCTACATCAGACATCTTTGCGGGGTCTGCTGGAAGAAGGAGGTTTGCCGACCATTCCTTGGTGATCTCTTCCAGATCTTCTTCTGTCAGCTTATAGTAAGACTGAAGATGTTTCTTTTGCTTATCAGTGCGTGCTGTGATGTATATGAAATTTCGGTCTGTGTTGAACTTCATCAATGCTCGAAACCTGTAGAGAGTGTTCGGAGTGATGTGTGGTGTGGATTGGATAGCTACCTTTAGTTGGTTGTAATATGTATGGAACACAACATTTGACTACCATTTTTTATTCATATCATTTGATTACCAGAGTGTACTAAACTTCACAGCAAAAGGTTTGAAAGGCTCGATATCCGAGAAGGTCGCACCTTCCGGCATATCCCATGTGACGAATGCGATCGGGATCAACAACCAACTGTAATGGAACTCATAACCTTGGTCATGTGCTTCTCTATAGTCAAGTTCCAATTGATTTTCTAGGTACTTTACCCAATTCATTTGTAGGCCTTCCACACACTTCACTGCGAGGTCGACTACAAAGCCGGTGACTTGGGTCGGTCAGTTCTTTCAGACTAGCTTCCCTGCAATCAATTAACAAGCGAGGCACACTACACCATTCTAAATAGAAGCTGCCTTGTAGCCTCGCGTTCCCTTCTCGACATCACCATAAGTCTCTTTGATCCTCTGTGCTAGGGCTCAGTCTGTGGTCTTTCCAGGGTAAAAATATTATGGGTCAGGGCCTTGCATGCTCAACCATGTGATCTTGTGGATCAGTGTCGGATCGACTGTGATGCGGCGGTTCAACCATAAGTATTTTCCATGGTATCTCAAAATCAGTAGCTTGACGCATGCATTCACCTCTTGGTGTCATCCGAAGCGAGGAATCTTCATGACGTTGAGTAGGGTGGACTGCGTGAGGTCCATAGTCCACTTCTGAGGGATGATCTTCGAGTTCTTGATCTTCATCTTCATCAGGTATTTATATGGAGCAAGCATGTTGTACACCTTCCTGTCACCAAGGTTGAAGTCGTTAAACTTCAAAGCTTCAATCTTATCTTGGTCTGCGCAGACTGTGCGTATCCCCTTCGAGAGGTACGTAGTGATCAAAGTGTAGTCAAAATATCGGGGTACACTATCTCTGTTTACTGTGCCACTCAGAGGTGGTATATAGGTACGTAATATACTTGGAATCAACTTAGCATTCGCGAGATCGTCTCTATGCTTAGTTCGATTTTCATCGGTTGGTCGGGATGGTCCAACTCAAGCAATCGACGGGGAGGCTTGCACTCCTCTCATCGATGATGCTTGTACTTCTGTATACAATCCTCTCTTTGACATGGTTCTTTCAGTCCTCAACTCGATCAGAAATTATGTCGCAGCTTCTTCTTCGGCGATGAGCTCTTCGGACATATGTGCTCGGGAGAAATATCTCGGGTTTGCAAAGTAATGTAGGAACAAAAATAGGATAGAAGGCAAGGGCGTAATGATCACTAGACAATCTTAATCAAGGCTACGACCTCAAATTCACAATTGGAAAAAGTGTTCTTTGTCCATGGTGCAGCGGGATAAATAGGCAACTCGGCAACGGTTTACTTGCAATGGGTATGAAGCCTTCATTAACTCCATTCTTTCCATTATGGCATGGTCTAATGGTCTGGTGGCGAGCCATAAATGTCCTTCAAGCCATTCAGAGCATCAGTCGAATGGATATATCTTCCCCAATGGCTATATTTCTTCGCCATGGTGAAGTTCCATGTGTCGTTGCTCTGATATCCCGGCGAAGCTCCAATTCTGCAAATTTTGTTTCTACGGGGTTCCCTCTGGAACCTTCTGTGACTTTTCAATCTTAGCCATTTTCTTACTTATCTTTCTAGCCTTCTTTCCAATGAGCTTCGTCTCAGTACTTCTTTTTCCATTCTGATTCTTATCTTCTTTGGACATAGTCACTTCGCGTTGTTGAGATTCTTTTCTAGGGTTCAAGGATAACCTTTCTCCTTCGCCTGGGCTAGGTAATTCAATCTTCTATGATTCTTCTAGTGTTCTTGTAACTTCGACATCTAGGTTTCTTGTTTTAAATAGCTTCGATCTAGTCTCCTGCTCTTTAATCATGTGTGTGATCCTCTTAGCCATGAAATATCTTAATTCTTGCTTCTTCCGCTCCAAAACCTCTTCTTATTCTTTCCTTCTGTCCTAATCTCTTTCAATCCAAGGTTTTCCTAGTAGCATGTTAAACGGGGTATTATCCTCAATAAATTTAATAATCTCAAAATCTTCCTCTATCGAAGTTCCATTGGCATTCATAGGTATCTGGGCGATCCTTCCACATAGGTTTACCAGTTTTCCTCTGAATAGACCTATTCCCCCTAGTGAAGGAATCATAGCAAGCCTCCCTATAGCTTCCCAAGTTCTCTCTGTCATGATATCCACCTGTGTTTCCTCATCCAGAACACAGTCAATGTCGAAGTCTCCTATTCTTACTTCGATTTGCTCCTTCTCTTTGAAGATCTTTGATAAATTGACATGTCGGTGCTTATTCAAGGTTTCTTTCATCTGTAGAAATATTTTCTCTGATTATTTCTGGGGTTCTACTATTTCTGGATCTGCTTTAGGGTTTTCTTGATTTAGATTCATTCTTTCAAGCTTAGCAATCATTCTAGGGAAATCCAATACTTCATGGTCCATAACTTTGCAACAAAGACAACTAGGTCTTTGCCCCAGGCATTCCTTAGCAAGAAGTCCAAGTTTTCTGCAACTGTAACAGAGGTTTAATCCTCTCTTTCATCTAAATTATCCCCAACTACTCATATACTGCGCGCTAGGATCATAGGAGCTAACCTACAACACATTCTTTCTAGGATCCTGCATCCATTTGTTAGTCCAAACATTATTTCTATGCATAGGTATAACATATATTTCACTATTCTTATCAGATCTACTCATATCAAATATTCTTTCATCTATCAATGCCCTTGTTTTCAAGCTAGGACAGAATCTATCAAACATACCTAGATCCATACTTTGAAACAAAAATTTCCACTAATTTTACTTTTACAGAGCACAAAACTTTCAGATCTAAAACTTTTTCATTATTCTTACCTTTCTCAGAGCACAGAGCTTACAGATATTACCTCTTTTCTTTCGGATCAGACCTCTTTCTTTAGCACAGAGCTTCTTAAGCTAAGTACAGTACTGTGCACTAGAATGACAGATCTACGCACAGAACTTTCATAGTTTTATATCAAGTCTTTGAACAAAGCTTCTTCTTCTTCAGTTCCCAGCAATCACAGTTTCAGGTCCCAGCAACGAAACCATTTGTTGGCATAGGGGCAGACCCAAGGTTCAACGCTCAAGAGCACACCAACAAAGCCCTAACTACCGTCCCTTTCAGCAACACCTGCGAAGCAGATGAAGTCTCACCCAAGGCAGAGGCAGGGGTGGTTGCAAGACTCAGGTGTCTGCAACCTTAGCTGGGACACAGATCTGTGATTATAATACTTAATAGAGAACTTAGTACCATTAGTTCTTTAATATGAAATCAATGTCTACTTCACTAATGAAACAGAGCTTCGCAACATTCACAATGATATTCAAGCACTTAGCATAGGTAAATAGATCATAACTGGCAGATCAAGCACTGAGCATGTTCACATATATAAGATATAAAATTCTACACATCATTAGCACTCAGCATAAATAGATCTATTTAATCATCTCAAAGAACTTATCAAAAGAAGACATAAACATATCAAGATAAAGCACAAAGCAACACAACACGGTATTTACATGGTTCATCCCCACCCTGGGGCTACATCCACCAACTCTCTTCTTTATTATCTTCTTCAATCGGTTACAGGCACAGAGCTACGAAAACCCTACTCCGCATAGGACAGGACATCTGTGCAGATCGCTAGATCCTCCTTCCCCAAGTAGACCTCAGCACACAGTGTTCCACAATGACTTGCTCTTAGCTTATCAAGTCTCACAGTATGCACCAAGCAATTAAAATCTGTCTTTGCACTTAGCAACTTACTACTGAATAGCACTAATCCATCGTCTATTCTTACATCACCTAGATATCTATTTATACATTACAAAATAGGCCTAAGCATGGGTAAACCCATGGGCCGACATCCCATTCCCGTTACATAATCCCAAAAACCCAAAAAGGGGTTGATATTCCACAATCTCTGCTTAGTTTTTCGTTCCATCTTCGACATGATTTCGAAGTCCCAAAAACGGTCAAATATGACCAAGATTGTCCCAAAAATTGGTCAAGGGCCAACACCTTACTAAATCTGAGTTGAGTTAAAATAGGATTTTTCTTTAGTTAGACTAGTGTTAACTGTTAGAAAGTAATAGATGTGCTCATTTAACCATAGACAATATAACAATATTTGATACAAGTGGATATCGATGGCCACCGACCCTTTCCAACTGGCTCAAAATAGTTTTCTGACAATTTTGGTAATTTACTATTTTTAGCAGTTTTTAACTTTCGGGGCCATTTTGTGGGCCTAAATGAATATTTTTGGAGATATATATTCTCAATAATATCTAAAGGCTCTAATTTATCCCCCTAAATGAATCTCCTCTATGATACCTTTCCAACGAGCTATCGTGTGCCCCAAACGGACATTGTATGCCAAAGTTATGCCCCCGGGAAGTTGATACACCAAACTACCCAAAACCTAGTCCGCAAAATTGTTGGCTTTTCATCTTCTGGGGTTACGGTTTTAGATTTTATTTATGACAAAAATGCCTTTGGATCCTCAATGTAAAATCATCTTCTTGCAAATGTGAGTAGCGAACACATCTCTTCTAAGAGATAAGCTTCCACCATTCTAGCGAGTCTTTCACTCTGTATTTTTATAGTCTTTGTACATTTTCGTTCATTAATAGAAAATTGTGTATTATTATATCTCTGTGTTTATGGTTGCATCTCTGATACATTTATGTTATATTATTGGATATCTGAGATATCTTTGTACATTGCTTTATTATATCTATGCTCTCATTTCGTGCCAAAAATAATCTGGATGAGTGATATCAGAGCAGGTTGCTCTTGATCATTTTTTCAGTGCATGTCCCCGACAAGGTCCGAGTATAGAAATTTGGGTCTCGATCTTGTCTCTCTTGAAGACAATCACTCTCGCATGCCCAATAAACCCTCCATGGTGTAAGAAAATAAAAATGATGGAGAAGACGATTCTATCAATCTATTGCTTGAGCAAAATCTCAGGCGACAGAGGGACGAAATGATGGAGAATTTTTCCTACATCCTTCAACGCGTACTGATATCAACAGACGCATCTTCATCAAACAACCACTTTGGAAGAACGTCTCATTTCAAGGTACAGGTTAATTTTGATATTTTCGTATTTGAAGGTTAGGTAGATGTGGATGCCCTAGACAAATGGATATGTTAGAAGGTTATTTCTATGTTCATAATTTTTTCGACAGGGAAAATATCACCTTCGCACTCCTTAAATCTCTTCCCCGTGTCAAACATTGGTGGGAAACTTACTGGGAGAAAATTTCCATAGAGGCGTTTGGAATATATGGGGTTGAACCCACTTGGGATTTTTTTGTGGATGCGGTAAAGGAACAGTATTACCATGTTGGAAACTATGAGGACCAGTACATGAGATGGACCACACTGCAGCAAGAAAGGGGCCAAGCAGTACCAGATTTCACCAATACCTTCCATACCTTGCGCACCAAGCTGGGTATTAAAGACCCTGAATGAAATTTGGTTCTGAAATACCGTGGGGCTCTACACAGATACATCCAAACTGAAATGGATTTTCTGGACATCTCATCACTCGGTGTTGCTTATCGATATGTTGTTAAAATCGAGCAGAAATTTAAGCACCAGAACAAACGGGAGTTTGGGTCTGCAAATTTGTAACAACCAAAGTATGATAAAGATGGACCTAACAAACAGTCTCCTGAAAACCAGTCCAAGCCACAGGAAAAGAAGGGTCATGAAAAGAAAAAGAAGGACATCGGAAAATGGTGCGATTTTCATAAAATCTCTTGGCACAACACCAAGGAATATCGCTCAAAATAGTCATTTGTGTCCGAGATCAAAAACAAAGAGCTGAACCTTGATTCAGAATCTGATTCTGAAAATATTGGTAAAAGATAGATCATTGACGCAGACCTGATTGTTATTGTCGCGACCGCAGCAGTTCAACTAGAAGAACAAACAGATCCTGAAGAGGGGGAGCACTTTTTTCATTCACAGATGTGGGTGAAGGGGACCCCGCTGCATTTTATTGTTGATAGCGGAAGCCAGAAGAACCTCATCTCAACAGAAGTCGTCAAACAGTTGGGATTGTTGACAACACCACACCCACAGCCATACAACATCGGGTGGCTTCGCTAGGGACGAGATCTATATGTCACCCAACAGTGTTGATTGTCATACGGCATCTAGTCCTTCAAGGATGAGGTATTATTTGATGTTTCCCCACTGGATGTCTGTGATGTTCTCTTGGGCCAACCATATATGTGGAAGCACCATGTTGTTTATGAGTCTCGACCCCGCAGTGTCATTGTTTCTCTGGGGGGTCATCTCTACAGAATACTAGACGGAGTTCTGACTATTGTTCCACTTAAACAGTGTCACAATATAGTATCTCATACTACAAAATTTAGCTTCTTCACAATCTGTTCAAAAGGTGAACAGAAGGATACTGCAACAACTACAGCCTCGGCCCAAGAACCTTCTATCCAACAAAAGCAGGTCGAAAAGATTGAAACAAAGTGTAAATATTCCTTCTAAACATATTCATCTCATGTAGCCAAACTGGTTAAGAAGTTCCAACCCTTCCAGCCACATGTACATGACAACCTTCAACAAGCTAAGTAATGCAACTTCTCCAACAAGGCAAGCAGCTCATCAAGATGCAGATTCAAGAAACGATTTTTCCTCTCCCTCGGGAACTCAACGCAATGGAGAACATTGTTTCATGAGGGAGGATTGATCCAAGTGGATATTGGTGGCCACCCACCTTTTCCAATTGGCTCAAAACATTTTTCTGGCAATTTTGGTAATTTACTATTTTTAGCAGTTTTTAACTTCCGGGGCCATTTTGAGGGCCTAAATGAAGGTTTTTTGGGATCGAGATTCTCAATGATGGCCAAAGGCTCTGATTGAGAAACCTAAATGAATCTCCTCAATGATACCTGATCCAGGTGGATATCGGTGGCCACCCACCTTTTCCAACTGGCTCAAAACAGCTTTCTGGCAATTTTGGCAATTTACTATTTTTAGCAGGTTTAAACTTCTGGGGCCATTTTGAGGGCCTAAATAAATGTTTTTCAAGATTGAGGTTCTCAATGATAGTTGAAGGCATGATTGAGCCCCCAAAATGAATCTCCTCAATGATACCTTTCCAACGAGCTATTATACGCCTAAAACGGAGATCGTATGCAAAAGTTAGGACCCCGGGAAGTTGATGTACTAACTTACCCAAACGGGGCCCACATGACTTTTGGCGCTTCATCTCCTAGGATTAGGTTTTTGGATGTCTAGGAATTTTTTCATTCCTGTTTATTGTAAAAAGGCCTTCAGAACCTCATTGTAATCATCTTCTTGTGAATGCGAGTAGTCGTCACATCTCTTCTCAAAGATAAGCTGCCACCATTCTAGCGAGTCTTTCACTTCGTATTTTTACAGTCTTTGTACATTTATTTCATTAATAGAAATAATGTATTACTATATCTCTGTGTTTATGGTTTCATCTCTAATAAATTTATGTTATATTATTGAATATCTGTGATATCTCTGTGCATTTCTTTATTATATCTTCGATCTCATTTCATGCCAAAAATAATCTGGATCAGTGGTATCAGAGCAAGCTGCTCTTGATCATTTTTTCAGTGCCTGTCCCTGACAAGGTCCGAGTATTTCAATTTGTGTCTTAGCTTGTCTCTCTTGAATACAATCACTCTCACACACCCAAGAAACCCTCAATGGCGGAAGAAAAGAAAAATGACGGAGCAGACGATCCTATCAATCTGTTGCTTGAGCAAGCTCCCACGCGACAAAGGGACGAAATGATGGAGAATTTTTTCCACATCCTTAAATGCCTGTCGATAGCATTAGGCACATCTTCATCAAGCGGCCACTTTGGAGGCACCTTGCCTTTCAAGGTACAAGTTAATTTTGATATTCCTGTATTTGAAGGACAGATAGATGCAGAAGCCCTAGAAAAATGGTTAACTCTGCTAGAAGGTTATTTCTCTGTTCACAAATTTTCTGACAAAGAAAAGATCACCTTCACACTCTTTAAATCTCTCCCTCGTGTCAAACATTGGTGGGAAACTTACTGGGAGAAAATTTCCACATAGGAGTCTGGAATATATGGGATCGATCCCACTTGGGATTTTTTTGTGGATGCGGTAAAAGAATAGTATTACCCTGTTGGCAACTATGAGGACCAATACATGAGATGGACCACACTGCAACAAGAGAGGGGCCAAGAAGTTATGGATTTCACCAATACCTTCCATACCTTGCACACCAAGATGGGTATCAAATACTCTGAGTGAAATTTGGTTCTGAAATACCGTGGGGCTCTACACAGATACATCCAAACTAAAATGGATTTTCTGGATATCTCATCACTCGGTGCTGCTTATCGATATGCTATTAAAATTGAGAACAAATTTAAGCACCAGAACAAACAGGAGTTTGGGTCTGCAAATCCACAACAACCAAAGTATGACAAAGACGACCCTAATAAACAGTCTCCCAAAAACCAATCCAAGACACAAAAAAAGAAGGGTCACAGGAAGACAAAGAAGGACACTGGAAAATGGTGTGATTTCCACAAAATCCCTTGGCACAACACCGATGAATGTAATTCAAAACATTCATTGGTGGTCGAGATCAAAGACAAGGAGCAGAACCCTGATTCAAAATCTGATTCTAAAAATACTGGTAAAGGACAGATCATTGACGCAGACCCCACTACTATTGTTGCGACCACAGCAATTCAACCAGAAGAACCAACAGATCCTAAAGAGGGGGAGCACCTTTTTCATTCACAGATGTGGGTGAAGGGGACCCCACTACATTTTATTTTTGATAGCGGAAGCCAGAATAAACTCATCACAGCAGAGGTCGTCAAACAGTTGGGATTGTCGACAACACCACACCCGCAACCATACAACATCGGGTGGCTTCACCAAGGACGTGTCAGCCAACAGTGTCGGTTATCATATGGCATCCAACCCTTCAAGGATGAGGTATTAGGTGATGTTGCCCCACTGGATGTCTGTGATGTGCTCTTGGGCCAACCATATATGTGGAGACGTCATGTTGTTTATGAGTCTCGACCCCGTAGTGTCATTGTTACTTTGCGGGGTCATCTCTAAATAATATCAGAGGTAGTTCTGACTACTGTTCCACCTAAAAAGTGTCACAAGGTAGTATCTCATACTGCAAAATTGAGCTTCTTCACAATATGTTCAAAAGGAGAACAAAAGGACACTACACCCACTACAGCCTTTCCCCAAGCACCTTCTATCCAACAAAAGCAGGTCGACAAGGTTGCAGCAAAGTGCAAAGATTCCTTTTTCACACCATCCTCTCATGCATCTTGACTTGTTGAATAGCCTCAACCTCAACAGGTTTGTGATAGACTTCCACAAACTGAGCAGCGCGACGTCTCTAGCAAGACAAGCAGCTCACCAAGATGCAGATTCAACAAACACTTTTCCTTCTCCCTGGGGAACTCAACACAATGGAGACCATTTCTTCCTAAGGAGTGAAGATTGATCCATGTGGATATCGGTGGCCACCCACCTTTTCCAACTCGCTCAAAATAGCTTTCTGGAAATTTTGGAAATTTACTATTTTTAGCAGGTTTTAACTTTCGGGGCCATTTTGAGGGCCTAAATGAAGGTTTTTCAAGATCAATGTTCTCGATGAATCTCATCAACGATACCTTTCCAACGAGCTATTATACACCTAAAACGGTGATCGTATGCAAAAGTTACAACCCCGGGAAGTTGATGTACTAACTTACCCAAATGGGGCCCACATGACTTTTGGCGCTTCATTTCCTAGGGTTAGGTTTTTGGATGTCTAGGACTTTTGGCATTCTTTTTTATTGTAAAAATTCCTTTAGAGCCTCATTGTGATCATCTTCTTGCGAATGCGAGTAGCCATCACATCTCTTCTCAGAGATAAGCTACCACCATTCTAGCGAGTCTTTCACAAAGGCCTTCAGAGCCTCATTGTAATCATATTCTTGCGAATGCAAGTAGCCATCACATATCTTCTTAGAGATAAGTTGTCACGATTCTAGTGAGTCTTTCACTCTGTATTTTTCAGTGTCTGTACATTTATTTCATTAATAGAAATCGTGTATTACTGTATCTCTGTGTTTATGGTTGCATCTCTGATACATTTATGTTATAGTATTGAATATCTGCGATATCTCTGTGCATTTCTTTATTATATCTCCGATCTCATTTCATGCCGAAACTAATCTGGATCAATACCTTTCCAATGAGATATTGCACACCCCAAACAGAGATTCTATGCCAAAGTTACGCCCCTGGGAAGTTGATACACCAAACTACCCAAAAGGGTCCACAAAACTGTTGGCTTTTCATCTTCCGAGGTTAGGGTTTGGGATTTTCTAAACGGCCTTTGGAGCCTCATTGTAAAATCATATTCTTGCGAATGAGAGTAGCGGACACATCTCTTCTCAGAGATAAGCTGCCAACATTCTAGCGAGTCTTTCACTCTGTATTTTTACAGTCTTTGTACATTTTCGCTCATTAATAGAAAATTGTGTATTACCATATCTCTGTGTTTATGGTTGCATATATGATACATTTTAGTTATATTATTAGATATCTGAGATATCTCTGTACATTGATTTATTATATCTCCGCTCTCATTTCCTACTGAAACTAATCTGAATCAGCAGTATCAGAGCAAGATGCTCTTGATCGTTTTTTTTAGTGGATGTCCCCGACGAGGTCCGAGTATAGAAAGTTTGGTCTTGAGCTTGTCTCTCTTGAATAAAATTGCTCTTGCATGCCCAAGAAACCCTCCATGGTGGAAGAAAAGAAAAATGTCGGAGCATGTGATTCTATCGATCTGTTGCTTGAGCAAGATCTCACGCGACAGAGGGACGAAATGATGGAGAATTTTTCCCACATCCTTCAATGCCTACCAATAGAAACAGGCACATCTTCATCAAACAACCACTTTGGAAGCACCTCTCCTTTCAAGGTACAGTTTAATTTTGATATTCCCATATTTGAAGGTCAGATATATGCAGATGCCCTAGACAAATAGTTAAATCTGTTAGAAGGTTATTTCTCTGTTCATAATTTTTCCGACAGGGAAAAGATCACCTTCGCACTCCTTAAATATCTCCCCCATGTCAAACATTGGTGGGAAAATTACTGGGAGCAAAGTTCCACAAAGGAGTTTGGAATATATGGGGTCAAGCCCACTTGGGATTTTTTTGTGGATGTGGTAAAGAAACAATATTACCATGTTGGAAACTATGAGGATCAGTAAATGAGATAGACCACACTGCGGCAAGAGAGGGGCCAAGATGTTCTGAAGTTCACCAATACCTTCCATACCTTGCACACCAATATGGGTATCAAAGACTCTGAACGAAATTTGGTTCTGAAATATCGTGGGGCTCTACACAGATACATCCAAACTAAAATGTATTTTCTATCCATCTCATCACCCAGTGTTTCTTATCGATATGTTATTAAACTTGAGCAGAAATTTAAGCACCGGAACAAACGGGACTTTTGGTCTACAAATATGCAACAACCAAAGTATGATAAAGATGGCCCTAACAAACAGTCTCTTGAAAACCATTCCAAGCCATAGGAAAAGAAGAGTCATGAAAAGACAAAGAAGGACACCGGAAAATGGTGCGGTTTTGACAAAATCCCTTGGCACAACACCAAGGAATATCGCTTAAAACAGTTTTTAACGCCAGAATTTGACAAAGTCTTATTTGGTTGTGTTTTCTACCTAAGTCTGAATTTTTTCCATGTCTCTATCATTTTCACAAGGCCAAGTCTTGAAGTTTTTTTTACCCTTCTACCGATGAAGTCATTTTCTGTTTGACCTTGTTCGATTGGGTGCCCTGGTCTCCTTGATTTCCAATTCACAGCCAATCGTCCAAATCTTTGATCTTATAGGCCACAGCCATGAACACAAAACATAGATTTTGTAG
Organism: Picea engelmannii; assembly: GCA_009831015.1. Lineage (NCBI taxonomy): Eukaryota > Viridiplantae > Streptophyta > Pinopsida > Pinales > Pinaceae > Picea > Picea engelmannii. Next base: position 454,605 of record ML789846.1, read on the forward strand.
AAGTCCTTTTCGAGCCTAAAATACAAACAAGCGAACAAGCTTATCTTCCAACAATGGAGATCCATTGGGCAGTTCAGATCGACAGTTCATGTGTGTTCAAAGTCTGAGAGTTACACGGACTATAGCACCAGAGAAAAGCCCCGAAGAAAGCATGAGTCGTTGATATTTGATGGGGACAGGTGGCAGTTGATCCAAGCCTTCGGGGAAATGAGCTTCGATAGTTTTGGAGTGAGAAGCGCGTGAATTTCCTGAAGGGCCGAAGCCTGAAGTGGTCGAGGTCCTGATGTGTCGATTGTCGATATGTCGAAGTCCTGAAACCTAGGATTCATGGGAGTCGTCTGATCCTGTGGGGACAAATGGAAGTGGATTACACGATTTTGCAGAATCAGTTTTCGGGGTTTTTGAAATGAGCCACAAGTATTGTCGCGAGTCTCAAAATCCCTAAATAGATTTGGTTCATTCAAACTAATGGAGCACGTGGCGCCTGATCGGCAATTTTGTGGTTTCGTGGTTCGGGAATTCTGAAGTTAGGAGTATGGAAAATCTCGGTAAGCGAAGTCCCGAAACGCCTTGGGAAGTTTGGGCCCATGGTCATATCCCTTGGTCTTATGGTGAACGGGTCCAAGAAGGAAGGTTAGCACTCAGCGTGTAGGGTTGGTGACTTGAGGCCTTCGAGGAAGCATCCTGGAAGTCAATTTTAAAGCAGATCCAACCATTGATCTGGGCGGGACGATTTCACGGAATCAGGTTTCAGGGGTTTTGAAATGAGCCACAAGAATTTTCATGAGTCGTGAAATCACGAAATAGATCTGGTTCATTCAAACTAATGGAGCACATGGTTTTGGATCGACGATTTCACAGTTTCGCAGTTCGGGAATTCTTAAGTCAAGAGTATGGAAACTCTCGGTAAGCGAAGTCCCGAAATGCCTTTAAAGTGTAAGCTCCAAGTCACAGGCCAAGGTCACATGTAAGGTCACGTTGATGGAAGAGAGTCGTGCCAAAGGGGTGAAAGTGCCTGTATTGATTGCATAGGAGGAGCAGCAAAGCTTCGAGGAGCCAGGATTGACTCATAGAAATCATGGGCACCGCCTAGAAATATTCATGGGCATCAGGCCTCGTCCCAATCCCAAAGAAGGAAGTTATTGAAGATAGAGGCGGTAGTTGAGACCTTGCCTCACCCCATAAATGAAATACATTGTAGAGAGCAGAAGTGAAGGTGGACTATCCATCAAAACTCCCTCTTGGATGGATTTTCCTGTAAAACGGATAAATGTGCATGTCCCACGTCTAACGAAGGAGGCCTACACAGTCTGTCATAGCAGGTGCCGACTAGAAGCTTTGAATGCAAGGGTTTGATCACAGTCATGGTGGTTGCATCATTCTGCCTATATATAAGCAGTTTTTATATTTTGTTAAGGTAGAATGGTTGAGCTAGGCTCCCTTATTGTAATTTTTTGATAAAGAACTCTGGTTCTCTGGTTATGTATTTGTTTTTGAGACATATTAACTAATCTAAGTCATCTTCTCACTACATCTTATTTTTCCTCTGAAACTGAAATAGTTTATGATTGAATGATTCATATGGACTATTTGTGATGGTGTTGTAATACATGTTTTATTACAGTATTGTTATAGCGTTTTTTAGTTTCCTGAAGCTCTGAATCCAAGAGGATCTTGTGTTATGAGTTTTTCTTCTCTAGGCTACTAGAAGACCTGATGTCTGTGGCATACCTCTACATTTTCTCACCAGTTCTTCCTCCTTCTCACCCTTACTACAACTTACTGACTGGAGTTGATTCAAGACCTCAATTGTTTGTGCATGCCTGCCCAGAATTTTCTGAGTTAAAACGTTATTCTCATTGAGTTTACTCCATTTTGACCACTCAAAAAATCAATTATCATTTACTTATAAATTGATGGGTACTGGGCTTACCTTCTAAGCAATCAGAAGGCGACTTCTAGTGCTAACATTTATGGCGCCGTTGTCGAGGATGAAATTTAAGATTTTCCCTGGGATTGAATGAAAAATCTTACTGATTCTGAAGGTGCATCATAACTCAGTACATCGAAGATTGCAACTGTGCACCTGGCGACTCCATTGTTACAAATCCATTGTTTCATTTGTGGCTTCCAAAGGAAGACACACGAGGTCTATTCCATAGCTGCCTCTAGCAACGCCTGAAGCTGACCCAAAGGTAATTATCAGAAAGGGAAAGACCGCACAAAAAGGTACCTCCACTGTTGTACCAAGTTTTTCTGATAATTTTCATAGTCCCTCTTTACAAACTCCAGTAGTTGTTTCTGATTCTCCTATTATACAAACTACTGGAGTTTCAAGAAATTTAAATTTCGGGAGTTTTCCTACCGATTTCTTCCCTTCAATTTTTGGTTTGGAAGGAGAGAGCTTTGACACCCCTTTCTCCACTGAAGTTGTGAAGTTGAAGGAGAGAGATTTGACCTTGGAAGACTTTCCTACTCCAAACTTTACTACTCCTCCCCCTATTAGAGTTACTGTAGCTACAGAAGGGGAAACCCATGTTACATCTAGCCCCTCATCTTTATCTCCTAATGCTCATCCTTTTCCTCTTTCTCCCAGAAGCACAGCCCCGGTCTAACCTGTCTGAACTCCATCTCCTCCTAGTTCTCCTATAGTTTAGGTCCAAATGGTGGGTGCTAATCCTCCTAGGAATAGGATGGCTGAGATTTTGGTTGCCAAATATGCCCCTCTGGTTTTACCTCAGCCTTTGAATTATCTCCCAACCACAAACTACCTTAAATACATGCCTCAGTTCATAGGAGAGGGAGATGTGACTATGGAAGAGCACCTTGCATCCTTTTATACATTTGCAAAGATTCAGTTAATCGAGAATGAAGATGTGTGGATGAGGGTTTTTGTACAGATCCTTGATGGCAATGCCAGGGTTTGGTTCAAGGACTTTCCTCCTAGATCTATTAACGGGATTTCTACTTTGGATGATTCATTCCTAAATCATTGGGGAAATAAAAAGGACCTCTTATATTATATTACAGAATTTGGAGCACTTAAGAGAGAGGAGGGGGAATCTGTTTCAAACTTTTCTAAAAGGTTTAATAAAATGTATAAAAAGATTCCTGATGAAGTTAAACCTACATAAACCTCTGCCAAGATGACTTATGCTAGTGCTTTTGACCTCGACTTTTGTCTTCTGTTGAAAGAAAGAAGATCTACCTCCTTGGCTCATATGCAAGATGTGGCCCTTGAAGTGGAATCCAATATATTAGCAGCTGAAAAACTTAGGAGTAAGGCTGATAGAAACAAAAGAAAAGGAAGTTATGAAACTCTGACTTCCAATTCCTCTGTTGGCCCCCCTCAGATGGATGAAGTAACCAAGTTACTAAAATCACTTTCTTCTAGAATGGAAAATTTTGAGTTAGAACGAAAGTAGGGTTATAGGAATCCCCAAAATGTTGAACGCAGGGGTGGTTTCAAAATACCAACTAATGCCCCTCAGAACATCCAAAAATATCAGAGGAACAGGGAAACAGATGATAAGAAGATCCAAACTCCTCTCTAGAATAACTTGATCACTGATGAACATGAAGAGGAAGAATACATGGATCCTGAGATCCACTACTTGGGTGGCAACCCTCCATCCCCTCACTTAACCCAATCTGCATATGGGAAGTCCTTGATGGATAACCAAATAAATGAGTTAAGTACAGGAGAGAAGGCAAAGGATAATCCTAGTGGATATGATATAAGATCTAAAAAGAAATGGGGAAAGACTTATGCTTCTGATCATCCCATAAAAACAGAAAAATCTGCCAAGGATGTGACAGTTGGTAGCAAAGAAAAATTTACTCAAAACCCCCCAGTTTTGGTTGAGGACCCTATCCCAGAAGTAAAGGAGATTCTGAAATCTCCATCTTCCTTCAGCTTTGAAAATGAGATCCAAAAAATCAAGATTCCTGTGCCATTTTTAGAACTAATAAAGAATGAAGAATTTAAAAAATATATTTTTAAAATGTTGTTGCCTAATACCACCGATTCAGTAAATCTTCAAGATGAAAATCCAACAATTATATTAGGTCCTTTGATAGAAGATAGGGATGATGTGTCTCCTCCTTTATATACATCATTAAACATACATGATAAGGTGTTGCATAATTGTTTAATGGACTCAGGGGCCTCTCACAATCCCATGCCCAAAGAAGTCATGAATGAACTTGGATTAGAAGTCACAAAAGCCTACCATGATTTATATTCTTTTGACTCCAGGAAATTCAAGCATCTTGGTATCATTAAAGACCTGGTTGTGACCTTTTTTCAGTTTCCCATGAAGAGTGTGGTCATGGACATTTTGGTAGCTAATGTTCCCCCCAAGTTTGGCATGTTATTGTCAAGATCTTGGATTAAAAAAATTGGGGTAACTTTGCATATGGATCTCACTTATGCCACCATTCATGTGTTCGGGGGTGAGCATAGAAGACTTTATAGGGAAGCTCAATTGGAATACATCGTTAGTAATGAAGAAGATCCCACCAACCATCCTATTTTTTCTCTGGACACTGATTTAGGATCTAGCATATTGCAGCTCACCGATGCTCCTGAACCTCCTCTTCAAATCAAAAAGCAGCCCATTGTTTTTTGTGAAATCCCTCCTCCAATCACCTCTATTTGGAAGATGTTATTTGATGGAGCCTCTTCTAAGGAAGGTGCGGGTGCTAGAATAATCTTTGCTTCACCTTGCCAAGAGACTATACCAATGTCCTTTAAGTTAGAGTTTGAAGCTACCAATAATGTGGCAGATTATGAAGCTCTTGTTTTAGGTTTAAGGGTTGCAAAAGACATGGGGATTGAAGAGTTATCAGTATTTGGGGATGCAGAACTAATTGTACATCAGGTAAAAAATCTTTACCAAGCTAAGAACTCTAGGCTTAGAAATTACAGAAATGAGGTGTGATCTAGTTGACAATTTCTTTTTAGCTTTCAACATCTCATTCATTCCAAGAGAGGAAAATACCATGGCCAATTCTTTGGTTGTTTCAGCAAGCCATTTCAGAATCCCATTGCCTCCCAAACTCAGGTATGATATAGAGATGAAATATAGACCCTCTATACCTGACAATGTCAAGCATAGGAAGGTGTTTGAGGATGACCTTGAGATCAGAAAATTTCTTGAATCTATTGATGAATTCTCTGCGATACATATTGATCAGGATGATGATGTTGAAAGTCTCCCTCATGCTAATGTATTTTTAAATAAAATTGCTAATCACCATATTGTTTAGCTTCCTAGCAATCACATTCTGAAGGGCCTTGTTCCTATGGAAAGATTGTTTGATGGGAATGATGTGGCAGTAAAGTTTAAAGATTCAGCAGATGATGTCGATATAACTGAGTACAATATTGGTACAAAAGAGGAGCCTAAAATGGTCAAGTTGTCAAGCATCTTGTCAAGGGAACAAAGGGAGGAGTATGACGAGCTATTAAAGGACTTTTTTTATGTGTTTGCTTGGACCTAAGATGATCTAAAAACTTATGACACAGGTATTATTGAGCATAAGATTCCCCTGAAAGAAACAGCCAAACCTTTTAGGCAGAAGTTGAGACAAATAAATCCTATGTTGTTGCCTATTATGGAGAAAGAAGTAAGAAAGATTTTAGATGCCCAGATTATTATTCCTTTAATATATTTTGAATGGGTGGTGAATTTGGTCCCAGTAAGAAATAAAAAAGGAGAAATCATACTTTGTGTTGATTTCTGAAATCTGAACAAAAGATCTAAAAAATATAACTACCCTTTACCCAAAATGGAACATATTTTACAGAGAGTGACAGGTGCATCCAAGATGTCCATGATTGATGTTTTTTTTCTGGATACAATCAGGTCTCTGTCTTTCCTGAAGACAGAGAGAAGAGAGCCTTCACCACTCCTTGGGGTACCTTCATGTACGCTAAAATGCCCTTCGGATTGATGAACACTAGAGAAACCTTTCAACGAGCTATGGACATAGCCTTTATTGGGGAGAAGGACAAGTTTTTAGTCATTTATTTGGATGACATAATAATGTTCTCACAATCTGATAAAGAACATTATGATCACTTAAAGAGGGTTTTCTTTAAATGCGGAAGATTTGGTCTCTCTTTAAATCCAAAAAAGTCATTGTTTTCCATTAAAGAGGGAAAATTATTGGGACACATTGTGTCAGCTGACGGGGTAAGAATTGATCCAAGCAGGGTGGAAGCCATTCAAACTTTGTCACTCCCCATATCCAAGAAAGAGGTTCAGTCTTTCTTGGGAAAAATTAATTTCTTGAGAAGGTCTGTTTCAAATTTTGTTGAGTTGGTAAAATTGATTACATCCATGTTGAGAAAAGGAAATCAAATCAAATGGAATGTCGAATCCCGTAACTCTTTTGAGAAAATAAAAAAGGCCTTGATTGAAGCCTCTGTGCTCATCAGTCCTGATTACGCCAAGGATTTTCATATTTTTTCTTTAGCTTCATTTGACACAGTGGTAGTTTTTTTATTACAAAAAAATGATGAGGGGTTGGAGCAGCCCATTTCCTTTTTCAGTAGGGCATTGAGAGATGTTGAACTAAAATATGACATCATGGAGAAGAAATCCTATGCTTTGGTTAAATCTCTCAAAACTTTTAGAGTTTATGTTTTATATTCAAAGGTCATTGCATATGTCCCTTCAGCTTCCGTAAAGGATATCCTCATTCATCCTAACATAGATGGAAGAAGGAGCAAGTGGATTGCCAAAATCCTTGAATTTGATCTTGAGATAAAGCCCACCAAGTTGGTTAAAGGTCAAGGTTTAGCTAGGTTGTTGGATGAATATAATTACAAATCTTTGGGGGTGAATTTCATCAACAGTCATTTAGGAACTCAGCAAGCTGAGTTGTCTGATGAAGATTCTCAAGCCACACCCCCACTGGAAGGATGCACTTGGTACAAGGATGTCATAGTTTTTCTTCAGAAATTGCAGCCTCCTGATGACATGGAGAAGAGAAAGGTAAGAGCTCTAAATCTCAAATCAATTAAATATTGTCTTATTAATCAAATCTTATATTGGAAAGACCCTTTAGGAGTGTTGCTGAGATTCCTAGACCCACAAGAAGCCCAAAGGATTATGTATGATTTTCATAACAGTTTATGTGGGGGGCATCACTTCTGGAAAACCACAGCCTACAAGATTCTCAGGGCTAGGTATTTTTGGCCCAATATCTTCACTGATGTTTGTGCTAAGATCAGGGCCTGTGTCAAATTTCAGAAGTTCTCTGGGAAGTAGCATCTCAAGTCCTTGCCATTAAATCATGTGGTAACTTCCGGACCCTTTCAACAATGGGGCCTAGATTTTATTAGGGAAATTCATCATGCTTCAAGTGGTCAACATAGATGGATCTTAACTGCCATAGACTACTTTACTAAATGGATAGAGGCCATCCCCACAATAAATGCTTCACACAAAGTAATCATTAGTTTTCTTGAGGGTATTATGGCAAGATTTGGTTGTCCAAAAATAATTATCACCGATAATGTTGCGGCTTTCAAAGCTAAACCGTTTATTAAGTTATGCGAATAGTTTGGAATCACATTAATTCACTCCACTCCTTATTATCCTCAAGGGAATGGACTGGCAGAATCCTCTAACAAAATCCTTATCAATATCATCAAAATATTGTTAGAGGACAACAAAAGGGCATGGGATTCAAAGCTTAAATTTGCTTTTATGGGCAGACAGAGTGACAACAAAGAGATCCCTTGGTGTCTCTCCTTTCCAACTTGTGTATGGAGTTGCAGCCATATTTCCTTCTCAGCTTGCCTTGCCAGTGAAAAATTTCTTCCAAGACCACCAAGGAGAACCTGACGATATGATAAGGAGAATTCAGCAGCTAGTAGAAGTCAAACGGACTAGGGAGAAACTACTAAACATAGCATATGACCATCAGCAGAAGATCAAGCAAGTTTTTGACAAGAAGGGAAACAAAGAGGATTTCCAACTGGGAGATATGGTACTCAAATGGGATGCACCTAGGCAAGAAAAAGGCAAGCATGGTAAGTTTGAGGCCTTATGGGTCGACACCTTCAAAATTTCTTAGGTTTTTTCAAATAACACTTACAAACTACAGGATTTGGAGGATGTCGAAGCTTTTGATAGCCCTATAAATGGGCATTTCCTAAAGAAATTTTTTGTTTAAGCCATTACTAGCTTCCCATGACATTGTAAATATCTTTTTCCTTTTATTTTGGTTTTTTGTAAATGACTCCACATCCCACTACTAAGGCATTGAAACTACAGAAAGGAGTTCTTAGAGCCTCACAGGGAGGTCTCAATCCCCCATGGAGCCTATATGTTAACGCCAGAATTTGACAGAGTCTTATTTGGTTGTGTTTTCTACCTAAGTCTGAATTTTTTCCCTGTCTCTATCCTTTTCGCAAGGGCAAGTATTGAAGTTTATTTTACCCTTCTTCCAACGAAGTCATTTTCTATTTGACATTGTTCAATTGGGTTCCCTAGTCTCTCTGATTTTCAATTTACACCCAATCATCCAAATCTTTGATCTTGTAGGCCGCAACCATGAACACAAAACGTAGCTTTCATAGAAGTCCTTTTCGAGCCTAAAATACAAACAAGAAGACAAGCTTATCTTTCAATGACAGACATCCATCGGGCAGTTCAGATCGGTGGTTTGGAGGTGTTCAGATTCCAAGAGTTACGTGGAGTATAGAGCCATAGAAAAGCCTCGAAGAAAGCATGAGTCGTTGATCTTTGATGGGGACAGGTGGCAGTCGATCCAAGCCTTTGGGGAATTGAGCTTTGGGAGTTTCAAAGTGAGAAGCGCGTGAATTTTCCGAAGGGCCAAAGCCTGAAGTGGCCGAGGACCTGATGTGTCGATTGTCGATATGTCGAAGTCCCGAAACCTGGGATTCGTGGGAGTCGTCTGATCCTGTGGGGACAAATGGAAGTGGATTACATGATTTTGCGGAATCAGGTTTCAGGGTTTTTGAAATGACCCACAAGCATTGTCGCGAGTCATAAAATCACAAAATAGATCTGGGTCATTCAAACTAATGGAGCACGTGGCACCTGATCGGCGATTTCTCCGTTTCACAGTTTGGGAATTCTTAAGTCAGGAGTATGGAAACTCCCGGTAAGCGAAGCCCCGAAACGCCTTGGGAAGTTTGGGCCCATGGTCATATCTCTTGGCCTTATGGTGAACAGGTCCAAGAAGGAAGCTTAGCACTCAGCGCATAGGGATGGAAACTTGAGGCCTTTGAGGAAGCATCCTGGCCATCAATTTTAAAGTAGATCCAACCATTGATCTGGGTAGGACGATTTCATGGAATCGGGTTTTGAGGGTTTTGAAATGAGCCACAAGAATTGTCGTGAGTCATGAAATCATGAAATAGATCCAGTTCATTCAAATTAATAGAGCACATGGTGTCGTATCGACGATTTCGTGGTTCGGGAATTCTGAAGTCAAGAGTATGGAAATTCCCGGTAAGCGAAGTCCTGAAATGCCTTTGAAGTGTAAGATCCAGGTCACAGCCCAAGGTCACATGTAAGGTCAGGCTGATGGAAGAGAGCCATGCCAAAGGGGTGAAAATGCCTATATTGATTACAGAGGAGGAGCAGCAGAGCCTCAAGGAGCCAAGATTGACTCATAGAAATCGTGGGTGCCACCTAGAAACATTCATGGGCATCAGGCCTCGTCGAAATACCAAAGAAGGAATTTATTGAAGATAGAGGCAGCAGTTGAGACCTTGCCTCACCCCATAAATGAAAGACGTTACAGAGAGCAGAAGTGAAGGCAGACTAGGCAAAAGTGATAAAGAACTCTTGTTCTCTGGTTATGTATTTGTTTTTGAGACATCTTAATTAATCTAAGTCAGCTTCTCACTCCATCTTATTTTGGATCTGAAACTGAAATAGTTTATGATTGAATGATTCATATGGACTATTTTTGACCGTATTGTAATACATGTTTGATTACAGTACTGTTATAGCATTTTTTAGTTTCCTGAAGCTCTGAATCCAGGAGGATCTTGTGTTCTGAGTTTTTCTTCTCTAGGCTATTGGAAGACTTGATGTTCGCAGAAGACCACTACATTTTCTCACCAGTTCTTCCTCCTACTCACCATTACTACAACTTACTGATTGAAGTTGATTCAAGACCTCAATTGTTTGTCCATGCTTTCCCATAATTTTCTGAGTTAGAACGTTATTCTCATTGAGTTTCGTCCATTTTGATCACTCAAAAAATCAATTACCATTTACTTATAAACTGATGGGTACTGGACTTACCCTCTAAGAAATCAGAAGGTGACTTTTAGTGCTAACAAAAATCATTGGTGGCTGATATCAAATACAAGGACTCGAACCCTAATTCAGAATTTGATTCTAAAAATACCGGTAAAAGACATATCATTGACGCAAACCCCACTGCTATTGTCACAACCGCAACAATTCAACTTGAAGAACCAACATATCCTGAAGAGGGGGAGGAACTTTTTCATTCACATATGTGGGTGAAGGGGACCCCGCTGCATTTTATTGTTGATAGTGGAAGCCAGAAGAACTTCATCTCAGCAGAGGTCGTCAAACAGTTGGGATTGTCAACAACACCACACCCGCAGCCATACAACATCGAGTGGCTTTGGCAGGGACAAGATCTCTATGTCAACCAACAATGTCGATTGTCATACGACATCCAACCCTTCAAGGATGAGGTATTATTTGATGTTGCCCCACTAGATGTCTATGATGTTCTCTTGGGCCAACCATATATGTGGAAGCGCCATGTTTTTTATGAGTCTCGACACCGCAGTGTCATTGTTTCTCTAGGGGGTCATCTCTATAGAATACCAGAGGTATTTTTGACTAATATTACACCTAAACAGTGCTTCAATATAATATTTCATACTACAAAATGCATCTTCTTCGCAATATGTTCAAAAGGTGAACAGAAGGATACTGCAGCAACTACAGCCTCGACCCAAGCATCTCCTATCCAATAGAAGCAGGTCGACAAGATTGTAGAAAAGTGTAAATATTCCTTCTACACACATCCATATCATGTAGCAAGACTATTTAAGGAGGTCCAACCCTTCCAGCCACATGTTCGTGACAACCTTCAACAAGCTAAGCAGCGCAACTTCTCCAACAAGGCAAGCAGCTCATCAAGATGCAGATTCAACAAACGCTTTTCCCTCTCCCCCGAGAAATCAATGCAATGGATACCATTGCTTCCTAAGGAGGGAGGATTGATCCAGGTGGATATCGGTGGCCACCCAGCTTTTCCAACTAGCTCAAAACATTTTTCTGGCAATTTTGGTAATTTACTATTTTTAGCAGTTTTTAACTTCTGGGGCCATTTTGAGGGCCTAAATGAATGTTTTTGGGGATAGAGCTTATCAATGATAGGAAAATTATCTGATTGATCCCCCTACATGAATTCCCTCGATGATACCTTTTCAACGAGCTATCGTGCACCCCGAATGAAGATTGTATGCCAAAGTTACGCCCCCGGGAAGTTGATATACCAAACTACCCAAAACGAGGTCTACAAAACTGTTGGCTTTTCATCTTTCAGGGTTAGGGTTTTGGATTTTCTTTATGATAAAAAGGATTTTGGATCCTCATTGTAAAATCATATTCTTGCAAATGCAAGTAGTGGACACATCTCGTCTCAGAGATAAGCTGCCACAATTCTAGCGAGTCTTTCACTCTGTATTTTTACAGTCTTTGTACATTTTCGCTCATTAATAGAAAATTGTGTATTACAGTATCTTTGTGTTTATGGTTGCATTTTTTTATACATTTATGTCCATGGTGGAAGAAAATAAAAATGATGGAGCAGACAATTCTATCAATTTGTTGCTTGAGCAAGATCTCACTCGATAGAGGGATGAAATGATGGAGAATTTTTCCCAGATCCTTCATTGCCTACCAATAGAAACAAGTGCATCTTCATCAAACAGCCACTTTGGAAGCACCTCTCCTTTCAAGGTATAGGTTAATTTCGATATTCCCGTATTTGAAGGTCAGATAGATGTGGATGTCGTAGACAAATGGTTGAATATGTTAGAAGGTTATTTCTCTGTTCATAATTTTTCCGACAGGGAAACGATCACCTTTGCACTCCTTAAAGATATAGGCCATGTCAAACATTGGTGGGAAACTTATTGGGAGAAAAGTTCCAAAGAGGAGTATGGAATATATGGGACTGAGCCCACTTGGGATTTTTTTGTGGATGCGGTAAAGGAACAGTATTACCTTGTTGGAAACTATGAGGACCAATGCATGAAACGGACCACACTACGGCAAGAGAGGGGCCAAGCAGTTCTGGAGTTCACCAATACCTTCCATACCTTGTGCACCAAGGTGGGTATCAAAGACTCCGAATGACATTTGGTTCTGAAATACCATGGGGCTCTACACAGATACATCCAAACTGAAATAGATTTTCTAGACATCTCATCACTTGGTATTGCTTAATGATATGTTGTTAAAATCGAGCAGAAATTTAAGCACCAGAACAAACGGGAGTTTGTATCTGCAAATATTCAACAACCAAAGTATGATAAAGATGGCCCTGACAAACAGTCTCCTGAAAATCATTCCAAGCCACATGAAAAGAAGGGTCACAGAAAGACAAAGAAGGACACCGGAAAATGGTGTGATTTCCACAAAATCCCCTAACACAACACCGAGGAATGTCGCTCAAAATAGTAATTGGTGGCCGTGATCAAAGACAAGGAGTCGAACCCTGAATCAGAATCTGATTCTAAAAATACTGGTAAAATACAGATCATTGACATAGACCCCACTACTATTGTCACGGCCGCAACAATTCAACAAGAAGAACCGACAGATCCTGAAGAGGGGGAGCACATTTTTCATTCACGAATGTGGTTGAAGGGGACCCTGCTGCATTTTATTGTTGATAGCGGAAGCCAGAAGAACCTCATCTTAGCAGAGGTCGTCAAACAGTTGGGATTGTCGACAACACCACACCCATAGCCATACAACATCGGGTGGATTCGACAGGGATAAGATATTTGTGTCAGCCAACAGTGTTGATTGTGATAAGGCATCCATCCCTTCAAGGATGAGGTATTATTTGATGTTGCCCCACTGGATGTCTGTGATGTTCTCTTGGGAAACCCATATATGTGTAAGTGTCGTGTTGTTTATGAGTCTCAACCCCGCCGTGTTATTGTTTCTCTAGGGGATCATCTCTATAGAATACCAAAGGTAGTTCTGACTAATGATCCACCTAAATAGTGCCACAATATAGTATCTCATACTACAAAATTCAGCTTCTTCACAATCTATTCAAAAGGTGAACATAAGGATACTGCAACAACTATAGGCTCGGCCCAATAACCTTCTATCCAACAGAAGCAAGTCAACAAGACTACAGAAAAGTGTAAATATTCCTTCTACACATAGGAATCTCATGTAGCCAGACTAGTTAAGAATTTCCAACCCTTCTAGCTACATGTTCGTGACAACCTTCAACAAGCTAAGCAGAGCAACTTCTCCAACAAGGCAAGTAGCTCATCAAGATCCAGATTCAACAAATGCTTTTCCCTCTCCCCTGGGCACTCAACGCAATGGATAATATTGCTTCCTAAGGAGGGAGGATTGATCCAGGTGGATATTGGTGGCCACCCACCTTTTCCAATTGGCTCAAAATAGATTCCTGGCAATTTTGGTAATTTACTATTTTTAGCGGTTTTTAACTTTCAGGGCCATTTTGAGGGCCTAAATGAAGGTTTTTTGGGATAGATATTCTCAATTATTTCCAAAGGATTTGATTGATCCCCCTAAATGAATCTCCTCGATGATACATTTCCAATGAGCTATCGTGCGCCCCAAACGGAGATCGTATGCCAAATTTACGCCCTCGGGAAGTTGATACACCAAACTACCCAAAACAGGGTCCACAAAATTGTTGGCTTTTCCTCTTCTGGGGTTAGGGTTTTGGATTTTATTTATGATAAAAATGCATTTGGAGCCTCATTGTAAAATCATCTTCTTATGAATGTGAGTAGCAGACACATCTCTTCTCAGAGATAAGTTGCCACCATTCTAGCGAGTCTTTTACTCTGTATTTTTACAGTCTTTGTACATTTTCTCTCATTAATAGACAATTGTGTATTATTGTATCTTTGTGTTTATGGTTGCATCTATGATACATTTCTGTTATATTATTGGATATCCGATATCTCTCTGTACATTTCTTTATTATATCTTTTCTCTCAGTTCATGCCGAAAATAATCTGAATCAGTGGTATCATAGCAGGCTGCTCTTGATCATTTTTTCAGTGCATGTCCCCGACGAGGTATGAGTATAGAAAGTTGGGTCTCGAGCTTGTCTCTATTGAATACAATCTCTCTCACATGCCCAAGAAACCCTCCATGGCGAAAGAAAATAAAAACGACAAAGCAGATGATTCTATCAATGTGTTACTTGAGCAAGATCTCACGGGACAGAGGGACGAAACGATGGAGAATTTTTCCCACAACCTTTAAAACCTACCGATAGAAACAAGTGCATCTTCATCAAACAACCACTTTGGAAGCACCTCTCCTTTCAAGGTACAGGTTGATTTTGATATTCCCGTATTTGAAGGTTAGATAGAAGAGGATGCCCTAGAAAAATGGTTAAATCTGTTAGAAGGTTATTTCTCTAATCATAATTTTTCAAACAAGGAAAAGATCATCTTCACAGTCCTTAAAGCTCTCCCCCATGTCAAAAATTGGTGGGAAAATTACTAGAAGAAAATTTTCACAGAGGAGTCTGGAATCTATGGGGCCGAGCCCACTTGGGATTTTTTTGCGGATGTGGTAAAGGAACAGTAGTACCCTTTTGGAAATTATGAGGACCAGTTCATGAGATGGACCACACTGCAGAAAGAGAGGGGCCAAGAATTTCTAGATTTCACCAATACCTTCCATACCTTGCGCACCAAGCTAGGTATCAAAGACTTTGAACGACATTTGGTTCTGAAATACCGTGGGGCTCTACACAGATACATCCAAACTGAAATGGATTTTCTGGACATCTCATCACTCGATGTTGCTTATCGATATGTTGTTAAAATCGAGCAGAAATTTAAGCACCGGAACAAATGGAAGTTTGGGTCTACAAATATGCAACAACCAAAGTATGATAAAGACAACCCTAAAAAACAGTCTCTTGAAAACCATTCCAAGCCATAGGAAAAGAAGGGTCATGGAAAGACAAAGAAGGACACCGGAAAATGGTGTGATTTCCACAAAATCCCCTGGCACAACACCAAGGAATGTCACTCAAAATAGTCATTGGTGGTCGAGATCAAAGACAAGGAGCAGAACCATGATTCAGAATCTGATTACGAAAATACTAGTAAAAGACAGATCATCGACACAGACCCCACTGCTATTGTCATGACCACAACAATTCAACTAGAAGAACCAACAAATCTTGAAGAGGGGGAGCACCTTTTTCATTCACAGATGTGGGTGAAGGAGACCCCACTACATTTTATTGTTGATAGAGGAAGCCAGAAGAACCTCATCTCAGCAGAGGTTGTCAAACAGTTGGGATTGTCGACAACACCACACCTGCATCCATACAACAATGGGTGGCTTCGCCAGGGACGAGATCTCCATGTCAGCCTACAGTGTCAATTGTCATACAGCATCCAGCCCTTAAAGGATGAGGTATTATGTGATGTTTCCCCATTGGATGTCTGTGATGTTCTCTTGGGCCAACCATATATGTGGAAGCGCCATGTTGTTTATGAGTCTCGACCCTGCAGTTTCATTGTTTCTCTGGGGGGTCATCTCTACAGAATACCAGAGGTAGTTACAACTACTATTACACCTAAACAGTGCCGCAAGATAGTATCTCATACTACAAAATTCAGCTTCTTCACAATCTATTCAAAAGGTGAACAGAAGGATATTGCAACAACTACAACCTCAGCCCAAGAACTTTATATCCAATAGAAGCATGTCAACAATATTATAGAAAAGTGTAAAGATTACTTCTACACACATGCATCTCATGTAGCTAGAATGGTTAAGAAGTTCCAACCCTTCCAGCCACATGTTTGTGACAACCTTCAACAAGTTAAGCAGCGCAACTTCTCCAACAAGGCAAGCAGTTCATCAGGAAGTAGATTCAACAAACGTTTTTCCCTCTCCCTAGGGAACTCAACGCAATGGATATCATTTCTTTCTACGGAGGGAGGATTAATCCAGGTGGATATCAGTGGCCACCCACCTTTTCCAACTGGCTCAAAATATTTTTCTGACAATTTTGGTAATTTACTATTTTTAGCAGTTTTTAACTTCTCGGGCCATTTTGAGGGCCTAAATGAAGGTTTTTTGGGATTGAGATTTTTAATTACATTTAAAGTCTCAGATTTACCCCCCTAAATTAATCTCCTCAACGATACCTTTCTAATGAGCTATCGTGCGTCCCAAACGGAGATCGTATACCAAAGTTACGCCCCCGGGAAGTTGATACAGCAAACTACCCAAAACGGGGTCCACAAAACTATTGGCTTTTCATCTTCTGGGGTTAGAGTTTTGGATTTTCTTTATTATAGAAATTATTTTGGATCCTCATTGTAAAATCATATTCTTGTGAATGTGAGTATCAGACACATCTCTTCTCAAAGATAATATGCCACCATTCTAGCGAGTCTTTCACTCTGTATTTTTACAGTCTTTGTACATTTTCGCTCATTAATAGAAAATTGTGTATTACTGTATCTCTGTGTTTGTGGTTGCATCTATGATACATTTTTGTTATATTATTCGATATCTGAGATATCTCTGTACATTTTTTTATTATATCTCTACTCTCATTTCGTGCCGAAAATAATCAGGATCAATGGTATCAGAGCAGGTTGCTCTTGATCATTTTTTTCAATGCATGTCCCTAACGAGGTTCGAGTATAGAAAGTTGGGTCTCAAGCTTATACCTCTTGAAGACAATCGCTCTCACACGCCTAATAAACCCTCCATGGCGGAAGAAAATAAAAATGACAAAGCAGACGATTCTATCAATATGTTGCTTGAGCAAGCTCTTACGCGACATAGGGACGAAATGAAGGAGAATTTTTCCCACATCCTTCAACACCTACCGATAGCAACAAGTGCATATTTATCAAACATCCACTTTGGAAGAACCTCTCCTTTCAAGGTACAGGTTAATTTTGATATTCCTATATTTGAAGGTCAAATAGATGAGGATGCCCTAGACAAATGGTTAAATCTGTTAGAAGGTTATTTCTCTATTCATAATTTTTTTGACAGGGAAAATATCACCTTCGCACTCATTAAAGCTATCCCCGATGTCAAACATTGGTGGGAAACTTATTGGGATCAAATTTCCACAGAGGAGTCTGGAATACATGGGGTTGATCCCACTTGGGATTTTTTTTTGGATACGGTAAAAGAAGAGTATTAGCCTGTTGGAAACTATGCGGACCAGTATATGAGATGGACCACATTGCGGCAAGAGAGGGGCCAAGCAGTTACGGAGTTCACCAATACCTTTCATACCTTGTGCATTAAGATAGGTATCAAAGACTTCGAACGACATTTGGTTCTAAAATACTATGGGGCTCTACACAGATACATCCAAACTGAAATGGATTTTATGGACATCTCATCACTCGGTGTTGCTTATCGATATGTTGTTAAAATCGAGTAGAAATTTAAGCACCAGAACAAATGGGAGTTTGGGTCTACAAATCTACAACAACCAAAGTATGATAAAGACATCCCTAAAAAATAGTCTCCTGAAAACCATTCCAAGCCACAGGAAAATAAGGGTCACAGAAAGACAAAAAAGGACACCGGAACAGGGATGATTTTAAGGATGGAAATTTATTTTAAAATGTATAAACCTTGGTGAATCTTACTAATCCTTCATATGCCAACTATAAATGATTGGCTATTTTTTTGTAAAAATATTCAAATTTCTAAGGATTTTATATAGTTTTTATAAAATTTTGGTGAGTTTTAAGGTAAAATAATTTTATTCTATAGAATTTGGGTGAATCATTTTTAAAATAGCGAATCTCGTTTTTGGAAAAACCATGGAAAATTAGCCCATGAGCGAAACTTAGCCCCTAAAATAATCCTTGCACTGGAAAATGGTGTGATTTTCACAAAATCCCCTGGCACAACACCGAGGAATGTCGCTCAAATCAGTCATTGGTAGACGAGATCAAAGACAAGGAGTCAAACCCTGATTCAGAATCTGATTATGAAAATACTGGTAAAAGATAGATCATCGATGCATACCCCACTACTATTGTCGTGACCGCAACAATTCAACCAAAAGAACCAACATATCCTGAAGAGGGGGAGATCCTTTTTCATTCACAGATGTGGGTGAGGGGGACCCCACTGCATTTTATTGTTGATAGAGAAACCCATAAGAACCTCATCTCAACAAAGGTCATCAAACAGTTGGGATTGTCGACAACACCACACCCGCAGCCATACAACATCGGGTGGCTTCGCCAGGGATGAGATCTTCGTGACTGCCAACAGTGTCAATTTTCATACAGTATCCAGCCCTTCAAGGATGAGGTATTATGTGATGTTTCCCCACTGGATGTCTGTGATGTTCTCTTGGGCCAACCATATATGTGGAAGCGCCATGTTGTTTATGAGTCTTAACCTCATAGTGTCATTGTTTCTATGGGGAGTCATCTCTACAAAATACCAATGGTAGTTCTGACTATTGTTCCACCTAAACATTTTCGCAAGATAGTATCTCATACTACAAAATTTATCTTTTTCACACTCTGTTCAAAAGGTGAACAGAAGGATATTGCAACAACTACAACCTCGGCCCAAGTACCTTCATCCAACAAAAGCAGGTCGACAAGATTGCAGAAAAGTGTAAATATTCCTTCTACACATAGGCATCTCATTTATCCAGAATGGTTATGAAGGTCCAACCCTTCCATCCACATGTTCGTGACAACCTTCAACAAGCTAAGCAACGCAACTTCTTCAACAAGGAAAGTAGCTCATCAAGATGCAGATTCAACAAATATTTTTCCCTCTCCCTCGGGCACTTAACGCAATAGATACCATTGCTTCCTAAGTAGGGAGGATTGATCCAGGTGGATATCAGTGGCCACCCACCTTTTCCAACTGGCTCAAAATAGTTTTCTGACAATTTTGGTAATTGACTATTTTTAGCGGTTTTTAACTTCTAGGGCCGTTTTGAGGGCCTAAATGAAGGTTTTTTTGGATAGAGATTCTCAATCATAACAAAAGTATCTAATTGAGCCCCCTAAATGAATCTCCTTGATGATACCTTTCCAACGAGCTATCGTGCTCCCCAAACGGATATCGTATGCCAAAGTTACGTCCTCGTGAAGTTGATACACCAAACTACCCAAAACGGGGTTCACAAAATTGTTGGCTTTTCATCTTCCAGGGTTAGGGTTTTGAATTTTCTTTATGATAAAAAGGCCTTTGGAGCCTCATTGTAAAATCATCTTCTTGATAATGAGTAGCAGACACATCTCTTCTTAGAGATAAGCTTCCACCATTCTAGCAAGTCTTTCACTCCATATTTTTACTGTCTTTGTACATTTTCGCTCATTAATAGAAAATTGTGTATTATTGTATCTCTGTGTTTATGGTTGCATCTCTGATACATTTCTGTTATATTATTGGATATTCAAGATATCTTTGTACATTTCTTTATTATATCTTTGCTCTCATTTTGTGTCGAAAATAATCCAGATTAGTGGTATCAGAGCAGGTTGCTCTTGATTGTTTTTTTCAGTGCATTTCCCCGACGAGGTCCAAGTATAGCAAGTTGGGTCTCGAGATTGTCTCTCTTGAAGAAAATCGATCTCACATGCACAAGAAACCCTCCATGGAGGAAGAAAAGAAAAACAAAGGAGCAGACGATTCTATCAATTTGTTGCTTGAGCAAGCTCTCTCACAACAGAGGGACGAAATGATGGAAAAATTTCCCACATCCTTCAACGCCTACCGATAGCAACAGGTGCATCTTCATCAAAGAGCCACTTTGGAAGAACCTCTCCTTTCAAGGTACAGTTTAATTTTGATATTCCCGTATTTGATGGTCAAATAGATGCGGATGCCCTAGACAAATGGTTAAATCTGTTAGAAGGTTATTTCTTTGTTCATAATTTTTTCGACAGGGAAAATATCACCTTTGCACTCCTTAGATCTCTCCCCCATGTCAATCATTGGTGGGAAACTTACTAGGAGCAATGTTCCACATAGAATTTTGGAATATATGGGGCGAGCCCACTTAGAATTTTTTTGTGGATTTGGTAAAAGAACAGTATTACCCTATAGGAAACTATGAGGATCAGTACATGAGATGGAACACACTGCGGAAAAGAGAGGGGCCAAGCAGTTTCGGAGTTCACCAATACCTTCCATACCTTCTGCACCAAGCTGGGTATCAAATACTCTGAACGACATTTGGTTCTGAAATACCTTGGGGCTCTACACAGATACATCCAAACTGAAATGGATTTTTTAGACATCTCATCACTCAGTGTTGCTTATTGATATGTTGTTAAAATCGAGCAGAAATTTAAGCACGAGAACAAACAAGAGTTTGGGTATGAAAATCTGAAACAACCAAAGTATGATAAAGATGGCCCTAGCAAATAGTCTCCTGAAAACTAGTCCAAGCCATAGGAAAAGAAGGGTCACAGAAAGACAAAGAAGGACACTGGAAAATGGTGTGATTTCCACAAAATCCCCTGGCACAACACTGAGGAATGTCGCTCAAAACAATCATTTGTGGCCGAGATCAAAGACAAGGAGACGAACCTTGATTCAGAATTTGATTTTGAAAATACTGGTAAAAGACAGATCATCGATGCATACCCCACTGCTATTGTCGCGACTGCAGCAATTCAACCAGAAGAGCCAATAGATCTTGAAGAGCGGGAGTGACTTTTTCATTCATAGATGTGGGTGAAGGGGACCCCATTGCATTTTATTGTTGATAGTGGAAGCCAGAAGAACCTCATCTCAACAGAGGTCGTCAAACAGTTGGGATTTTTTAGAACACCACACTCGCATCCATACAACATCCGGTGGCTTCGCCAGGGACAAGATCTCCATGTCAGCCAATAGTGTTGATTGTCATACGACATCGAGCCCTTCAAGGATGAGGTATTATGTTATGTTGCCCCACTGGATGTCTGTGATGTTCTCTTGGGCCAACCATATATGTGGAAGCGCCATGTTGTTCATGAGTCTCAACCCTACAGTGTCATTGTTTCTCTGGGGGGTCATCTCTACAGAATACCAGAGGCAATTCTGACTACTGTTCCACCTAAAAAGTGTCGCAAGATAGTATCTCATACTACAACTTCAGCGTCTCCACAATTTGTTCAAAAGGTGAACAGAACGATACTGCAACAACTACAACCTCGGCCCAAGCACCTTTTATCCAATAGAAGCAGGTCTACAAGATTGCAGCATAGTGTAAAGATTCCTTCTACACACCGGCATCTCATGTAGCCAAACTGGTTAAAAAGGTCCAACCCTTCCATCCACATGTTCATGACAACCTTCAACAAGCTAAGAAGTGCAACTTCTCCAACAAGGTAAGGAGTTCATCAAGATGCAGATTCAACAAACGTTTTTCCCTCTCCCCCGGGAACTCAATGCAATGAAGACCATTTATTCCTAATGATTGAGGATTGATCCAAGTGGATATCGGTGGCCACCCACCTTTTCCAATTGGCTCAAAATAGTTTTCTGACAATTTTGGTAATTTACTATTTTTAGCAGTTTTTAACTTCCGGGGCCATTTTGATGGCCTAAATGAAGGTTTTTTGGGATCGAAATTCTCAATAATAGATGAAGTATTTGATTTATCCCCCTAAATGAATCGCCTTGATGATACCTTTCCAATGATCTATCGTGCACCCCAAACGGAGATCGTATGCCAAAGTTACACCCCCAGAAAGTTGATACACCAAACTACCCAGAACGGGGTCCACAAAACTGTTGGCTTTTCATCTTCTGGGGTCAGGGTTTTGGATTTTATTTATGATAAAAAGGCCTTTGGAGCCTCGTTGTAAAATCATCTTTTTTTGAATGTGAGTAGCAGACACATCTCTTCTCAGAGATAAATTGCCACCATTCTAACGAGTCTTTCACTCTATATTTTTACAATCTTTATACATTTTCGCTCATTAATAGAAAATTGTGTATTATTGTATCTCTATGTTTATGGTTTCATATTTGATACATTTATGTTATATTATTGGATATTCGAGATATCTCTGTACATTGCTTTATTATATCTGCGCTCTCATTTCATGCCGAAAATAATCTGGATCAGTGGTATCAGAGAAAGCTGCTCTTGATCGTTTTTTTCAATGCATGTCCCCGACGAGGTCCGAGTATATAAATTTGGTTCTCGAGCTTGTCTCTCTTGAATAAAATCACTCTCACACGCCCAAGAAACCCTCCATGGTGGAAAAAAATAAAAATGATGGAGCATGTGATTTTATCAATTTGTTTCTTGAGCAAGCTCTCACACAATAGAGGGACGAAATGATGGAGAATTTTTCCCACATCCTTCAACGCCTGCCAATAGAAACAGGCACATCTTCATCAAACAACCACTTTGGAAGCACTTCTCCTTTCAAGGTACAAGTTAATTTTGATATTCCTGTATTTGAAGGTCAGATAGATGTGGATTCCCTAGACAAATGGTTAAACCTGTTAGAAGGTTATTTCTTTGTTCATAATTTTTTCGACAGGGAAAATAACACCTTCGCACTCCTTTAATCTCTCTCCCATGTCAAACATTAGTAGGAAACTTATTGGAAGCAAAGTTACACATGGGAGTCTGGAATATATGGAGTCGAGCCCACTTGAGATTTTTGTGTGGATGCGGTAAAGGAACAGTATTACCCTGTTGGAAACTATGAGGACCAATACATGAGATGAACCACACTATGGCAAGAGAGGGGCCAAGTAGTTCTAGAGTTCACCAATACCTTCCATACCTTGCGCACCAAGTTGGGTATCAAAGACTCCGAACAACATTTGGTTCTGAAATACCATGGGGCTCTACACAGATACATCCAAACTGAAATGGATTTTTTGGAAATCTCATCACTCGGTGTTGCTTATTGATATGTTGTTAAAATCAAGAGGAAATTTAAGCACCAGAACAAATAGGAGTTTGGGTCTGCAAATCTGCAAGAACCAAAGTATGATAAACAGGGCTCTAACAAATAGTCTCCTGAAAACCAGTCCAAGCCACAGGAAAAGAAGGGTCACAGAAAGACAAAGAAGGATAATGAAAAATGGTGTGATTTCCACAAAATCCCCTGGCACAACACCGAGGAATGTCACTCAAAACAGTCATTGGTGTCTGAAATCAAAGATAAGTAGTCGAACCCTGATTCAGAATCTAATTCTGAAAATACTGGTAAAATATAGATCATTGACGTAGACCCCACTGCTATTGTTGCGACCGCAGTAATTCAACCAAAAAACCAACAGATCTTGAAGAGGGGGAGTGTCTTTTTCATTCATAGATGTGGGTGAAGAGGACCCCGCTGCATTTTATTGTTGATAGCGGAAGCTAGAAGAACCTCATCTCAACAGAGGTCGTCAAATAGTTGGGATTGTCGACAACACCACACCCGCAGCCATACAACATCGAGTGACTTCGCTAGGGACAAGATCTTTGTGTCAGCCAACAGTTTCGATTGTCATATGGCATCCATCCCTTCAAGGATGAGGTATTATGTGATGTTTTCCTATTGGATGTCTATGATGTTCTCTTGGGCCAACCATATATTTGTGAGCGCTATGATGTTTATGAGTCTCAACCCCGCAGTGTCATTGTTTCCTTGGGGGGTCATCTCTACAGAATACCAGAGGTATTTCTGACTATTGTTCCACCTAAACAGTGCCGCAATATACTATCTCATACTACAAAATTCAACTTCTTCGCAATCTTTTCAAAAGGTGAACAGAAGGATACTGTAACAACTACAGCCTCGGCCTAAGCACCTTCTATCCAACAAAAGCAAGTTGAAAGGATTGCAGAAAAGTGTAAAGATTCCTTCTACACACATGCATCTCATGTATCTAGACTGGTTACAAAGTTCCAACCCTTCCAACCACATGTTCGTGACAACCTTCAACAAGTTAAGCAGCGCAACTTCTCCAACAAGGCAAGCAGCTCATCAAGATGCAGATTCAACAAACTTTTTTCCCTCTCCCCCAAGTAATCAACGCAATGGAGACCATTTCTTCCTAAGGATAGAGGATATATCTAGATGTATATCGATGGCCACCCACCTTTTCCAACTGGCTCAAAACAATTTTCTAGCAATTTTGGTAATTTACTATTTTTAGCAGTTTTTAACTTTCGGGGCCATTTTGAGGGCCTAAATGAAGGATTTTTGGCATCTAGCTTCTCAATGATTGCCAAAGGCTCTAATTTATCCCCTTAAATGAATATCCTCGACGATACCTTCCAACAAGATATCATGCGCCCCAAACGGAGATCGGATGCCAAAGTTACACCCCCGGGAAGTTGATACACCAAACTACCCAAAACAGGGTCCACAAAATTGTTGGCTTTTCATCTTTTGGGGTTAGGGTTTTGGATTTTCTTTATGATAAAAAGGTCTTTGGAGCCTCATTGTAAAATCATCTTCTTGTGAATGCGAGTAGATGACAAATCTCTTCTCAGAGATAAGCTGCCATCATTCTAGCGAGTCTTTCACTCTGTATTTTACAATCTTTGTACATTTTCGCTCATTAATAGAAAATTGTGTATTACCATGTCTCTGTGTTTACGTTTTCATCTCTGATACATTTCTATTATATTATTGGATATCTGAGATATCTCTGTACATTTATTTATTATATCTCCGCTTTCATTTTGTGTCAAAAATTATCCGGATCAATATTGTCACCCAACCATAGACCGAAGCCACCCCTGGTCACCTTAATCTTGACAGAGAATGATTCTGGAAGAAAACCAATAGCCAACCAAGGCTAATGCATCAAGCACAGATAACCAATATTGATCAGAAAGTCCAACCATAACCAATCGAAATTCAGAGCCTAAACCAGTAATACATATTGCAGTAGTTGTCGACTGCAACTACCCTCCAGACTTGCGCACTTGCCCAGGTTCTGTAGTGCGCACTTCTTCACTGCTGAAATTTCGAGCTGTGTACAAAATGAGGTCTGACTACTTGTATTTATACTGTTTTCTTGAGATTTTTGGGCCGACTTTTCATTTTGGAGGCTAAATACTTAATATGAAATATTTCCTTGAGTCGACTTGTCTTCTAGGGTTATGTTCAATGCTTTAGGGTTTCTTTTTTATTCCCATAATATTATATTCTCGTCAGGGTTACACGTGGAGGTAAATACTTCCCGCAACTACCATAATATCACACTCCCTCCTAGCTATGGAGGTATTGAAGGAAATGGGATTGAGCACAAACATACCATTCAACTGGTAGCATCATCATAGTTGTACAGACTATCGCATGCTTAGATCACGAGCACCATAATCACTATCATCTGATAGCATCAACTGCATCATCTTTCGAAGCCATACTCTATATGAATAATCAGGCATGATGTTGAATGAATCACTCACTCCATAGAGTGATACAAGGATCATTCTTCTAATCCAGACATACATCCTAGAAGAATGATTGTCCCAACAGAGCTAAAAACTATGCCATGGACTACAAAGACCATTCCTATAAGAATGTCAATCTAGGATTATTTTCTAATCAAGTCATAGAGATTCGTCTCAACATATGTGCCTTAGAAAATATCAACACAACTGATAGTCTACATGGTAATCATAACAATGCCATTCAATAGAAAAAATATATGTTTATCCATAGTAGTACACAACTACAATCTAGTGGTACACTGTCGCACCAAGTAGCACACAACTACTTAATCAGTGACACGTAGTCACAACCAGTGGAACACATCCACCACAGTAGCATACATCTACTGTACAGAGACATACAGTCTCCATAGAAATCATATCATATGATATCAACCTTCACAGAGAAAAACAATATCATGATATAAACTGAGTCATCTGGGCCATTCTTCCACTCATCCGTGAGATCTGGAAGAGCATCTGCCCTCAGAAGGTAAAACATTAGCCATGAGATATCTATACTATTCTTCTCAAGCATAGAAGAATAATTGTCCTGATTTCTCAACTTAGACCATTCACCTAACTGGGCCATTCCTCCAGCAATAAACAAAGTGCAACCTGGAGAGAATGAGTCTGCCCTAGGGAATGCATGTCCCTGATTGCTAAATTTGGACCATTCACCTAACTAGGCCATTCTTCCGGCACTAAACAAAGTGCAACCTGGATAGAATGAGTCTTCCCTAGGAAATGACTATCTGGACCATTTCCTAAGGAAATGATTGTCCTACACAAACCTCCAAAACGGACAATTCTTCGAAACTGCTCACAACTATGAACTTCGAAAGAATGACTGGTGAGGAGGACCATTCTACTTGACCAATATTGAGAGTGATTGCCAAGAAGAAAGACCGTCCTAGGCCATTCCCCCACACTAGACACAAGGGGAATCGTTGTCTATGGTACATCATCAATCTATCGAACCATTTTCATTACAAAAATGATTGTCCGACCTGGACCATTTTCCGAACCGGAAAATGCATGTCCATCAAAAATCTCAAACTACTTTCCAAACTAGAAAGGAACTACTCATCTTGGACAATTTTTCGAACTGAAAAATGACTGTCCATAAATCAATAACACATCAATGCTCCATCCCAACCTAGGAGTCATCTCATCCCTTTTCAATAAGGAAGTCATATCCATGAGCTCCAGCTTGTTTCTTGAGTACACAAACTTTTTCATCTTGGATAGAGGCTTTACCAAAATATCTATTATCTGCTCATCTATGGAGATATATTGGAGAACCACTTCTCTTTTCTGGACCTCATGACGGAGAATGTAATGTTTTATCTCAATGTACTTTGGTCTTTCTGGAACACTAGTTTTCTCTGAAGGCTTCATATAGCTCTGATCATTACAGTATATCATGGTTGGATTCAGCTCTTTTGTTTCTTGCTAGCTCATGACATCATGGCAAGGCTCAAACTGGAACATATCCAAGTGACACTTCTTCTATCATCATGAGAGTTTTTCATGGATTAGCAATCCATCATTCTGAACTTCTGAGTAACCATTCTGATACAATATCTATGTTATAGAAATTTTTCACCACGCTTCTGTTGTGCATTGGAGGTTCTGCACCAAGTTGTTTGAATCCATACAATATCTTCTTCCATCTACATACAAGAGTCTCTTTCCAATATACCTCAAAGCCTTGAGGTTGCTCTACATACGCTTATTTCTTCAATTACTCTGTTGAAGAGAACAGTCCTTACATTCATCTGATGTAAACTCCAACCATTTGATATTGCAGGAGATATAATGGCTCAGGTAGACGTATGTCTAGTTACTAGAACAAGCTATCATCATAGTTTTCTCCATCCGTCTAGGAGAACCTTTAGTTATGGATCTCACAATGCTTCAATTCATAAGTCTTCCATACACTGTTATTCATCACAACTTCCATTTCTTCTGTTTGATTGCTTCTAGTGGGTTCAGACCAAGCTGGTAGTCTTGTGATTCTTGATATAATGACTTGTTTTCGTTTTTCTTTCTTTCTTGGAATATTCATGTTTTTCCTCATGTTTCTCTTTATCTCTTAGGTCCATGGAGTTTTCTATAGATTACATGCCCTGAATATTCCAACTTCTTCCTTTCATCATAGGATCATGGATGTGGATGGATAACCAGGGATACTTTAAGGACTTCTTTTCGAACAAGACCTCTTCTAAAGTCAAACTGAACACGTGTTGTTTTTCATGGTTGTTACCATTAATGGGAACATGGATAGATACTTCATAATCCTTGATGGATCATATTATTTAGGATTAGATCACTCCTAATAATTGCTTCATGCATCAATGCATGCTCTTCTTCTGGAATTATATAATCGGCTCCCTCCATCTAGTAGAGTCCACGCTTTTGTCTGCGTCCTTATTGCTTTCTGCAAAGTGTCACAAATATTTTTCTAATTTCATTTTGATTGCTGACTTCTTTAAGTTTTTACTTCTTATGTGTTTCTTCAAGTTTGATTCTGATTTCGGCTTATATTGCAATCCTTACTTATGTTAATAGCTTCCATAGACATCGTTAGCAAGGATCTTCAATGTACTTCATCTTTTCATGTGTATTTATTGACTTGTAGTCATCGTGATAGCAATCATTATCTTGTTATTCTTCCATAGTTATTGTTTCTCTTTGAACATCTTATCTTCTAAGAAATAGATATGCAAGATATGTACATAAACTATGTAAACATGGTATGTACAAGAATTATGAAGAATATTGTTACCATGTCTTAGAAGAAGAAGTTTGTTTTATCTTGCTTGGCCTTCTTTGAGGGTTCCCTTTCTTCGGAAACTAATGCTTCGTGTGTTTCCTTCTTTTTCTTTAACTCGAGAAAATGATTCTTGTAGTGACCATATTTTCGACAGTTGAAGCACTGTATTTTTGACATATCTTTCTCTTGATTTGATTTCTTCAATAGCTTTTAGTTGATCTTTTAACTGAGAGATTCTCACAAGGTATGATGTTATGTTGTCATCATCATTCATTTTCATGTCACAGAACTCATTCTTCAAACTCATTACTTGTCCAATGTTTCTGACTGAGAAGAGGTTTGTTAAGGCATCGTACATCTTCTTAGATGAGTCAAGATGGGAGATGTAGGGTATCAAGTGGTCTTTTATAGATTCCACTATGATACTCATGGCATTGATGTCACTGTCTTTGGACTTCTCCATAACTACAACGTTCTGAGGTTCCTTCTCTTTTCTTTCTTCGAACTATGGTTCCATGATCTTTCCTTTCATGATATCCAACACTTTATTCTTGGCAAGGATTGTTGGATTACTAAGAGGGGGGGGTGAATCAGTAATAGATAAATTTAATTATTTTTAACCATATAATCCAAGTGTTATATCAATGAATCATTATCATTCAATAATTGCAGAGTAAATAAGCAATGAACAAATAAGCAATCATACACATACACAGTACACCAGTGTTTTACGTGGAAACCCAAATCGGGAAAAAACCACGGAATGTTTTTTCTTATATGTCTTGAAGAATTACATTCATTGGAAGCACCAACTTCCTTTGTTTTCCAGCTACAACTAGAAGGAGGCTCCAACCCCCTAGTTTTTCAGGCTACAACCTGAAGGAAGCTCCAACTCCCCAATTCTCTAGCTACAACCAAAAGGAGGCTACAACCCCCTATGTTCTCCAACTACAATTGGAAGGTGGCTACAACCACCTGTCCTTTCCTCGTCCTGCCACCCTAAAGTAGAAGTAGAATGATGGAACCATTGTCACATTATCACTATGATATATACCATTGTAAACCTGTACCAATAAATCTTAACCATGCATCAACCTGTACCTCAACCTGTAATCAACCTGTACCATAAACAAGTGCATCAACCATGCACCAAACTGTAATCAACCTATACCATAAACAAGTGCATCCAACCACGTACCAAGTATGTACCAATCATGTTTCAACTACTCATCAACTATGACTCATCAATATGTACCAACATCATCAACTATACACCTCATGTATGTGTCAACTCATCAACTACTTATCTCAACCATGTACTCAACATGTACCTCAACCAAAAGCCCTCATCAATTTCATCATCCATATATTATTTGTAGCTCTGTAATAGTCCTGATGTATATTATCACATTCCTACAAACCTTCCTTAACTTTAACAACAAGAGACTAGCATTTTCATCAAACTTTTCTTTAGTCTCACATGCCTAGTTTTGAATTAGTCAACAACCTTAACTTGAAGTAATCATAACTTTGTACCTGTAATGTATAAATATCTGAAACTGATACAAAATGTTTTTCAGTGTGTTTTATGCAATTCCTCCAAGTTTCACTACTTGGAACCTCTCATAAAATGAATTATAGCAAAAATGGCATACCTTGCTGAATTTTGGATTATTCTAGAGAGAGACCTTGTAGAGTGTGCCCCGCAAGTAATATTTGTTGAAATGATCCGAAAATATTACACAGCATACTACAGACTGTAACCTAACCAACACATTTTGTCTCACTGAATTTGGATCTGTTATGAATAAGTTATGACATTTTTACCGGAAACACCTGTTTTTTACTAGTTTCAGGACTAGCCACAAACCCTATTTTCCACGGAGTGTAACTCCCAAAATACAACAACCCACAAGATGATTTTTTTACCATATATACTTGGATATTTTTTCTCAATGGAATAGAAATTTCATGGTTTGAATCATTATATAAAAAAATTTATAGCGAAAATGGTGAGATGACCTGTAAATAACATACCTTAGAAAGCACCATCAAAAGAATTTATCCTTCCTTGCATCTTGGCCTTCTTTTCTTCACCTTCACTCAGAATTTCGGTTTAGATATCCTTGGTTACCTCTAACATCTATAGATATTCAATATTCTCAAGTGTGTGTTAAATGAGAGATCATTTCCTCTTATTTATACTCTCCAAGTAGCTTCCTTAAAAACATCTTCTAGGTCACTTGGTCGACTTTCCTTATTTTAGGGTTAACCCACTTCTAATTTCTCCATTAAAATTATTATTAAAATAATTTATTTTGTATTCACTTTGAATTATAATACACTCATCACTTTACTTTATTATTTATCCTTTAAAAATCTCTTAAACCAATTTGACTACTTTGACCTTTTGGGGCTTCTAGATGACATATGAGGGTCCTCCAAATTCGTAAGGCCATAAATCTCAAACCATGAAGAGTTATGTGACATTCCACATACCACTAGAAATGGCATGACATTTACTATCTATATAGAATAGTATTATCTGAAAATATATCATAACTCATACCGTTACCCCTCCAACAAACTTGGGTCCATTACTCAAACCTGGGGTCTCCAACTTCTCATGGCCATAACTCTCTAACCGTGAGGAGTTATGTGACGTTCCACATACCACCGGAAATGGCATGACAAGCACTATCCATATAGGATAGTTTGTTTTAAAAATTCATTGTCCTTCATCTCATTATTCCATAATTAAGCATGGGTTCTCTTACTCCGCAAAGCATCTTCCCGTGAGGGCTTTCACCATAAGCGGACCACTTTGGAGTTCATCCATATTTACTTTTTATCATCCATGACAAAACAATAATGAGTCATATTTACATCAAACAATATTGGGTCCATTTCCCAAACCTTTGTGCTACAAGGCTTTCTTCAAGAGTTGACATCACTGACAACCAACCTTAAGCAACAAGGATGAGGTCAATCATTGTCTTCCATGCTCTGAAGTTAGAATCCTATTCTAACTTGTTTTTTGACTTCATAGAGTAAGTCATAATTTCTTTGACTTGATCAACCCTTGATTTTGACCAAAAATTCAAACTTGACGTCTTAGCTTATTGAGAGTACCAAGAGATGTGCTAGGCTAGTGCGCACTAGGGTATCCAGAAATTAGGTCAATATCTTCACTTAAGGAGCCTCAACAAGAGGGTTAGGGTTTCTTTGTTGTAGCAAAAACTCGTTGCAGCTGCAACTGTAATTGAGCAAATCCTCCCAATCTATCTTCCAGCGGTTAGACTGTCTGAAGATAGTGTGGGCCCATAACCTATTAAAAAGTAATAGATGTGCTCGTTTAACCATAGACAATATAACAATATTGTCACCCAACCATAGGCCGAAGCCACCCCCAAGCACCTTAACCTTGACAAAGAATGATTCTGGAAGCAAACCAATAGTCAATCGAGGCTAATGCATCAAGCATAGATAACCAGTAGAAATTCAGAGCCTAAACCAGGAATACAGATTGCAGTAGTTGTCTATTGGAGCTACCCCTCAGACTTGCGCACTTGCCCATTTTCTGCAGTGCGCACTTATTTACTGCTGAAATTTCAAGCTGTGTACAAAATGAGGTCTGGCTACTTGTATTTACACTGTTTTTCTAAGCTGTCTGGGCCGAATTCTCATTCTGGAGGCTAAATACTTAATATTAAATATTTCTTTGAGTCGACTTGTCTTCTATGGTTATGTTCAATGCTTTAGGGTTTCTTCTTGCTTCCCAGAACATTATATTCTCGTCAAGGTTACATGTGGAGGTAAATACCTCCCGCAGCTACCATAATGTCAACATTAACTAGACTCTAGATTCCTTTCTATGCGCACACATTCTCTCCTCTATGTTTCTTTGTTATTTTAAAAACTCTATTTTAATAATTTCTTACACCTATGTGCCTTAATCAAATCATTAGGATTATTTCAATTTGCTTAATTCTTGAAATTATTTACCTCATTCCCCTTTGCTTTAGTTATCAATTTCAGTTTATCCTCTTTACAAAACTTATACTTAGGCTTAATTAAATTTTATTTTTAAAGGCTTAGACTCTTATAGGGATTTATATTTAATAATTTCAATCCTTAATTAATTAATTGATTGATTGATCCGAAAGTGGTCAATATTTTAGAAGGTTAATTATTCCCTCAGGGTTTTCTAGGCCATCTAGATTCATTGACTCAAATTTTATTTACGCGAAGTGCCCTTCAAGACGCACTCTGTGCTCCAAGGGTGCCACTCGTCTTTGACTAGTTTTGGTAGTTGTTCAACCCCTAGAGTCAACACTCCATTCGAGCGACCTTGTGAGAGACTAGAGGCTTCTAAGGAATAAGGACCCTATCTTATTGTGTGCCCCTTAGAAATCTTCGTGAGCGACTGTCTCAGTCTTCCCTCACGACATCGTGGACCTCTCGAACTAGGTAATTGTTAACCTACAGTTAGAGGCACGACGAAAGTGCTAGTAGGTTGTGACAGGGACGCTTCCACACCTCTCCCTCAATATTTGGTCTATGTGCATGGCCCCTTTACTCCTTATGTGAGTCATATTAGTAAGCAATCGTCATTCTGCATTCATCAACGAAACATTGTCAATGATCCATAAACAACATCATAATATAATCGATCATATGTCACATATGCATAAATGAAATACTCAAACCAATACAATACACTCCCTGACTCAATCTGGATTCCAAGGAGGTCCATTGATGCCATTAACATCCCAATCTATCAAGTGTCCTGCACACTCAGGGAAACTCATCAATAGCATCTATCAATACACATATATCAATAACATCAGCATCATAATCATCAACATCATCATAAAGATCCACAATCAACATACATAATAATGTACTATAACCAGATCACTTGCACGCAAGTGTCCTCAAAGAATAAGTCGATAACATGTCCTTACAAGAGCGGGATGTTACATATACCCCCTCTTGTTTTAAACTTCGTCCCGAAGTTGTACAGTATATAAAATGCAGTAAATAAGGTATCAAACAAGATCTATATGTCTAAACTATCAAATAAGTAAGGAAATTGCTGACGCATATCATATGTATCCTCCCAGGTAGCCGAGTGTGGACTATAATTGTCCCACTGGACCTTGACCTGATCGAATGTTCGACGTCGTAGTTGTTGAATGCGATGGTCCAGAATGCGGGTTGGCTCCACCGTGAGTGCACCCTCATCCAACATCTGCAAAGAACTCATGTCAACCACATGTGTAGGGTCACTAACATAATGTCGCAAAACAGATACATGAAAAACATTGTGTATATGCCTCAAAGAATCAGGCAAGGTTGGTCGATAGGCCACGAGTCCCTTCATTTCCACAACTTTGAAGGGTCCCACAAACCTAGAAGAGATTTTAGCACCATTTTCAAACTTGATCAAACTTTGGTGCGATTTCACCTGCAAGAAAACTCAGTCGCCAACTTCATAATTGCAGTCAATGCGATGCGCATCGGCATAACTCTTATGTCGATCTTTCACTTCTTTAATCCTTTGTCTTATCGATTTCATTTGTTCTTCCATTTCTTGGATCACTTATGGTCCTACCAGGACCCTATCCTCAAATCGATCCCAACTCAATGGCGTCTGACACAGTCGCCCGTAAAGAAACTCAAATGATGTCATCTTAATGGTACTTTGATAGTTGTTGTTGTATGCAAACTATGTCAGTGGCAAGAACTCTTCCCAATGCTTATCTTGGTCCATCACGTACATACGCAACATCTTCCAAAATTTGGTTCGTTCTTTCTATCTGTCCGTCTGTCTCAGGGTGATATGTTGTACTAAAGTTTAGTTGTGTTCCCAAGGCCTCTTGGAAATTGGTCCAAAAACGTCTTGTAAATATTAATCTTCTATCAGATATGATCATTTTAAGCACGCCATGTAATCTCACAATCTCGTTGATAAAAACTTTAACTATGACTGGCACCCAGTATGTCATGTGCACAAGAATAAAATATGCACTCTTCATAAGAGTTTCAACTACCACGAAAATCGAGTCGTGTCTCCTTGCCGTCAGCGGAAATCAAACAATAAAGTCCAATGAAATGACCTCCCATTTCGATTCTGGAACAACATGTGGCCGTAGTAATCCAGCTGGATGTCTATGTTCATCATTCACTTGCTGACATTCTAGACATCTCGCCATGTAGTTAACTATATCTGCCTTCATTCCTTTCCAGAAGAATAAGGGCTTAAGGTCTACCCTCATCTACGTGACTCCTAGATGAGCCATGTACACTACTCTATGAGATTCGCTTAAGATCAAACTTCTCAATTCGTCGTTAGGCAGTACGTAAATCCAGTTATTATACCTCATCTATACGTCATTGTCCAATGCATATCCTTCAAACTTTGGTACCATCATGGTGTCTTGTCCAATATTTTCCTTAACCTATTTATACTAGTCATCGTCGAACTGTATAATTAGAATATTTTCTCAAAGATTCGTCTGAAGAGGTGTCACCGAAAATATGCATGGTCTCCGACTCAACGCATCTGCCACTCTATTCACCGTACCTTTAATGTAAGAAATCTCGAAGTTGTATTCGCTAAGAAATTTCGACCAACGCCTTTGTCGTGCATTCAAGTCACTCTGTGTAAATATGTGTTGCAATCCGCAATGATCTGTCTTTAATTCGAATTTTCATCCAATCAGATAGTGTCTTCACACTCTCAAGGCATACACAATGGCCAATAATTTCAAATCATGCGTGGCGTAGTTCTCCTCATTCTTTCTTAATTTCCTTGAGAGGTAAGTGATCACTCGACCATCTTACATCAAGACTCTACCTAAGCCCTTCTTGGATGTATCTGTGCATACCAAGAATTCATTGTCTATGTCGGGGACTTTTAGTATTGGCGTTGTCGTCAACAGCCCCTTGAGACTTTCAAATGCTTCCGTGCACTTCTCGATCCATACAAACTTCTTTTTTTTCTTCTGCAATTTCATAATATCATTTTCTATCTTTGAAAAACCTTCGACAAACCATCCGTAATATCTTTCTAAACCCATAAAGTTGCACACTTTCGGCACGTTTGTCGGCGCATGTCATTCCATAATAGCCTCTACCTTCATTGGATCCACAGCGATGCCTTCGTCGGAGATAACATGCCCTAAGTAATGAATCATCGATTGGTAAAAAAATCATTTTGATAGTTTCCCGTATAATTTGTTTTCTCATAAACATTGTAGTACTAAACGCAAATGCTCATCATGTTCTTCTGTCGTCCAAGAATATATCAATATTTCATCAATGAATACTTGAACAAACTTGTCCAAGTATTCGCGGAAGATCCCATTCATCAAGCTCATGAATACCCCTAGGGCGTTTGTCAGTCCAAATGATAAAACGGTAAACTAGTAGTGTCTGAACCTCGTCTTAAAAGCAGTCTTAGGAATGTCTTCCTCTTTGATTCATAACTAGTGATATCTTAATCTCAAGTCGATCTTTGAAAACACCGTCGTGTCTTTCATTTGGTCAAACAAATTCTCTATTCTTGGTAACGGATATTGGTTCTTGATCGTTTTCTTGTTCAATTGGCGGTAGTAAATACAAAGTCTCCACGACCCATCATTCTTTCTTATTAAAATAACAGGCGCACTCTAAGGTGACACACTTGGACGTATAAATCCTAGGTCCAACAAATCCTTCAGTTGCATTTTCAACTCCTGTAACTCAGGTGTTGACATCCGATAAGGCATTATTTCTATCGATTTAGTTCGAGGTTTTAGGTCGATTGTAAACTCCAATTATTTTTCGGATAGCACGCTCGATAACTCTTCTAGAAACACGTCAACAAACTCTCGTACTACCGAAAGGTTTTCTAACCATTCTGCCTCGCCCTTGTCGTTTAGTGCCAAGATGGCATATAACTTGCATCATTTGCGCATGCTCTTTTGTAGATATAGGGAAAAAATGAACCTCAAGGACACTCCCTGGTTTCTTCCTACAATCATTTTTCTCTGTCCCTTGTCATCGGTCAAACTCAACCGTTTCGTCTTACAGTGGAGTATTGCATCATGCGACTCCAACCAGTCCATACTGATCACGATGTTATAAGATCCTAATATTGTAACATATAGTTGGCCTTCATTACAAAATCTCCCAAGTTAAGGCTACAGTCTGTAACCTTTCCTCCAACCTTCTGCTTAGCACCCGAAGTCATTTCCACATATCTAAACTCGTCCTGTTCGACTACATTTACCTTAATCATTTTTAGCGTTGCACTAGAAATAAAGCTCTTTGTAGCACCTAGATCTATCAAAATACCAAAAGTTTGGTTGGCGATGGTATCTAACGTCTCGAGCAAAGTGGACTGATGTTCGGCCTGTCGGTTATTCCATGTTGCATGAATCATGTGGGCCCTGCCCAAATCCCCAACTGTAGTGTGTCTGGTTGTCCCGGCTGCTCTGACCCTCTCCACTAGAGAGTCTCCCTGGTAATTTGGCTCTGCACATGTCCACGATTCGGTTCTTGGTCCAGTACTCTTGGTCCCCAAAGTAGAAGTTGTTGGCCTGCCATCCTAAGCTCCTAATCTGTTATGTTGAACATGCCTAAACTACTACTGTTGCAGGTGACGTTGTTGTTGATGCGGTGGTCCTCTGTTGAGGAGTCGGTCGTTGTGGTGTCGTGAACATGGATCCTCTTGGCGTATCTTGATACCTTGATGAATGTATAGTTAGTGTCTGATGCTGCTTCGCACCAGCTGTCGCATGTCCCCTCAGTCTTGCAGGAGTCATGCCCTGACCCCCGCTGGTCATCTCTTCCTCACCTATGAGGCCCTTCTGGACTACATTGTGCAACCTCTGAGGCATTAGAATCATCACCTTCGCACGAACACAGACGTTAAGGTCGACCACAAACTTGTTGACCTTTAGCGTCTCTGTGTTCAAATGCGAGGCATACCGAAGTAGCTCCATGAATCGGACCTCATACTCTAGCACCGTACGACCACCCTGTTGTAAGGCGTTGAGCTCATTGAGTTGGCGCTCGATGAATTCCTTTGAAAAATACCTCTCCCGGAACCGTTCCTCGAACAGTTCGCATGACACGTCTTCGATAGCCATGTTCAGTTGAGATATGAGAGTCTTCCACTATAGAAGAGCGCTCCCCTTCAGTTGAAAGACTGCCATGTAAAATTTCATGTTGGAGGTGTAGTCACGAAATGCGAAGTAAATCACCATGTTGTCCAACCAAGCATCGACGACTGAGCCATTTGTGGCACCCATAAACTCGATAAATTTAACCTTTTCAAGTTCTCTGTGAATGCTACCACTGCCAGCTGGAGCACGTTGTGGACCCTCATTGGGTACATGCACCCTAGCCTCGTCTCTATCTAGTCGGTTAATCAAGGTCTCTGACGTCCGCTGAAAAGACCTCATCAAACCAACCACATCCCCCACAACAATCTGCTCCTGTCCGATGACTTGTTCTTCCCCTTGGGGGTTATACCCCTCTGGCATGGAATGTTACTGGAGGCGTCGCACCTCCTCCCTTAGCACCACGTCTTCTACCTCCACAGTGTCCTCTAACCATGATTACATGCATGGACACAATTCAATTTTAATTAGCAATAAGCTATTAATCAAGTGTTTAATACAGTGGAAGGCATAATGATCCCAAGTCGCGGGGTTAAAACCGCTCTGATACCATATGTAAAGACACCTTCGTTACTACTACGAATAGTGAAGTACACTAGGTAAAAAAAAAAATCATTAGGACTAACGTCAACCCATAATTCATAGAAACGCATAATCAGCATGACATCATAATTAAAAGCATTACAAACGACACCTCAATGTAATCAATAATGACAGAAGCCAACGCATTAATCATAAAAGATAGTGACACATTCGACTCATTAACATCATTAACAGTGACGCATAATCAGCGCATAAACATAAAGAGCGACGCAATTCAACACAACACGATCAACTAAAGCAAATACAATAAAGGATCAACCACATCAATACAATAAGGTTGCAGATATAACGGTAGAAGTTATGTTAGGGTTTTTTTCCCTAGAAGGCAACCCTCTTTTATGAAGGAAATGTATTGCAGTTATGCATCATTTGCGAATATTGTATTCTGAGATAGGACACTGTGAGAAAAAGAAGAGGAAGTTACAGTGGATGTGTTGTAGGTTGTATCCCTTCATTTGTTGGATAATAAAATGAAGGACATGGCAATTTCTCTGGTGGACATAATCCACACTGAGTGAACCACGTATATCTATGTCTCCATTGTATTGTGTATCTTCTATTTTTTATTTCCACATTTGTTTTTATTTTATTGTTCCACGATCCTATTTTTCTAACACAACTTTTCATAGATCATATCTTCAAGCTTCATGTCATGCCTCATTCTATTGTTTCTGACATAGATCTCACTTTCACTAGTAACTTTTGGCAAGAATTGTTCAGGCTACAAGGCACCCATTGCATCTCAGCATGGCCTATCATCTCCACATTGATAGTCAAACTGAAGTTGTCAACAAGTGTTTGGAAACATATTTGAGGTGTTTTGCATCTGAAAGACAAAATCAGTGGGCTCAATGATTACCCCTAGTTGAATGGTGGTACAACACTTCTTACCATACAGCTATTCGCATGACTCATTTTGAAGCAGTGTATGGACAAAAGCCACATTCAATTCTCTCATACATGTCTGGCGTCTCGAAGGTCCAAGCGGTTGGCCAAACTCTTACAGTTTGAGAGGCTATTCTCTATACCCTCAAAGAAAATTTGGTCATGGCTTAGAATCGCCTGAAGCAACAAAATATCAAGGCCGCTCAGAACGACAATTTGTTGAAAGGGACCATTTTCAGAAACTGACGCCCAAATTTTATAAACAAACTTCACTCAATGCTGACCATTTTCAGAAACTGACGCCCAAATTTTATGGTCCTTATACAGTGTTCAAATGTGTGGGATAGGTGGCCTATCAGTTAGCTTTGCCCAATCATTCTAAGCACCATCTTGTTTTTCATGTCTCTTGCTTAAATAATGTGATTGGAACTAAGTGCCAAACTTAAATCCAAGTTATGTTAGGGTTTTTTTCCCTAGAAGGAAACCCTCTTTTATGAAGAAAATGTATTGTGGCTATGCATCATTTGCGAATATTGTATTCTGAGAGAGGAGACTGTGAGAAAAAGAAGAGGAAGTTGCAGTGGGTATGTTGTAGATTGTATCTCTTCATGTGCTAAATAATAAAAGGAATGACCTGACAATTTATCTGGTGGACGTAACCCACACTGGATGAACCACGTATATGTGTCTCTATTGTATTGTGTATCTTTTGTGTTTATTTCCGCGTTTGTTTTCATTTTATTGCTCTGTGATCCTGTTTTTCTAGCACAAATTTTCATGGATCATATCTTCAAGCTTCATGTCATGCCTCATTCTATTGTTTATGACAGAGATCTCACTTTCACCAGCAAATTTTGGCAAGAATTGTTCAGGCTACAGGGCCTCCAACTGCATCTCAGCACGGCCTATCATCCCCACACTAATGGTCAAACTGAAGTTGTCAACAAGTGTTTGGATACATATTTGAGGTGTTTTGCATCTGAAAGAGAAAATCAGTGGGCTTAATGGTTACCCATAGTTGAATGGTGGTACAACACTTCTTACCATATAGCGACTTGCATGACTCCTTTTGAAGCAGTATATGGAGAAAAGCCACCTTCAGTTCTCTCATACATGTCTAATGTCTCGAAGGTCCAAGTGGTTGACCAAACTCTTACAGTTTGAAAGGCTATTCTCCATACTCTCAAAGAGAATTTGGTCATGGCTCAGAATCGCATGAAGCAACATATCAAGGCCATTCAAAACGACAATTTTTTGAAGGGGACCAGGTGTTTCTTCGACTGCAATCTTATAAACAGACTTCACTCAATGTTGACTGTTTTCAAAAACCGACACCCAAATTTTATGGTCCTTATACAGTGCTCAAGCGCGTGGGACAAGTGTCCTATCAGTGAGTTTTGCCCAATCATTCTATGTTCCATCTTGTTTTCATGTCTCATGCTTAAAGAAGGTGATTAGAACTAAGTGTGAAACTTAAACCAATGTCCCCGAGTTGGATGAAGAAGGTTTCATCTGGTTGCATCCACAAACAGTGTTGGACCAATGTGAGCGTCGTCTCCGTCAACGCACCATCAAAGAAGTGTTAATACAGTGGAAAGATACAACTCCAACAAATGCCACCTAGAACCCAGCTACCATTCTGCAACAATTTTTTCATCTCAAGCCTTGAGGACAAGGTTGTTTTTTAAGGGGTACGGCATGTTAGGGACCTAACCTCCCTAACCCCTCATGTAGGTAGAATAGTGTATTTTCCATGTAACAAAGGTCAATATTAATAATACCTAGAAAGAAAGAAGATTAAGTCAAATGTAAGAAGACCTAATAGAAGTTGTTGCTTCTAGAAGATCTTCCTCTAAATTATTCTTTTGGTATATAGATTTAGTATAAATAGAAGTCGAAAGCATGAGAAGTTGTCTTGAGAATTATTGTAATAGAGCGTTGCTTCGCTGGACGTCGCCCCCTCGAAGAGGAGCAAGTGAACATTGTTTTCAATCAATAAAGGTATTGTTTTGGTGTTGTGGTTTCATCTATTGTGTTGTTTTGTTGTTATTCTCCACAATATCTATGTTTTCAACGATTATAATAGATCTAGTACCTTACAGAATCTCCGATATAACCAACATTTATTCCCTTTGTTGCAAAGGCACGACATTCGATTTCAGAGTTTGGATTGAGAGTTTGGACTGAAGGTTGCTCATCCATAGTTGCCTTGTCACTGGTAGGGATCTAGATTTCTTCCTCAATGATATCTTTGATTTGGGATAGAGATTTGTATTTCTTGGTTGATGGGGTTGATTCCTTCTTGCGTGAGTTTCCAGTGTTTTTAATGGGCGATTTCTGAGCAACGATCGAAGGACCCATTTCTCCATTCGAAGGGCTCGCGGATGAAGATTGAGTTCTATTCCCAAGAATGCCCATTTTTCTTGAAACTGCTTACCATTGTTCTTCACGACCATTGGTGGAGGGAGCCACTTCTGTCTTCTTACAGTGCCTCGCAAATTGTATGTATTCATGGCACAACTTGCACTTGAAGGGCCACTGTTCATACTCTAGTTGTTGCACATGCTGCAAGTTATCCAAGGTTATTAAAATCGCCTCAGGTATTCCTTTCTCTAAATCAACCTCGACATAGATTTTGGCACAGGAGAAGAGGTTCTCCTTAGGCTCTTCCTTGTCTATGTACCGACCAATGGAATTTCCAATGCATCTTAGAGCGTTATCGTTTTCACAATGTAGAGGGAGATGCAATAATCTAACCCAGAGAGAGACTGCGCAAACAGTATCATTTTATGCACTAAAAATCAAGGGTCCAATTTGTTCAAATACATGTCTCTCGCCCCCAGAAAGTATGGGAGGCTTCAAAAACTTAAGTCTCTATCCTCATGTTCGAAGAGAAAGGCGAAGAATCCTCTGTCGCAGAAGAAATGATTCGATGAGCCTTTAATCATAGGTTTCAAGTGCTTTTGTAGCTAGAAGGCCACCGTCTTTGGTTAGGGCCAGATACCTATAAATTGACCAATCAAACCCCTCTCAACCAAGGCCAAGGCTTTCTTTCTTGAAGCTGAAAGAGGGAACACAACTTTTGGCATCTTGTCCAATTTTTTTATAAATTTAGTTTTGTTGAGATTTTGATGATTTGATAGAGGCTGCCACCATTGAGCAAAATGCTAAAGCTTCTTCATCAAGAGGAGGCACAAGCCCCCTCCCATCACCATCCACCATGCAACAACCAAAGCTAGGGTTTTTCTCTATTAGGGTTCTAGTCTCAAAGCTTTAGACAGGGATATTATGAAAATTAGGATGTGCTCCATCAACTTTCCAAAGTGAAGCAGTTTTATAAATAAGTAAATAATACTCAATATAAATAAGTAAATTGATACATATTAAGATTTTCATAAAAAAAAATATTTCTCAAGAATAGAAATTAATATTAAAATTAGTAAAAA
Organism: Picea engelmannii; assembly: GCA_009831015.1. Taxonomy (NCBI): domain Eukaryota; kingdom Viridiplantae; phylum Streptophyta; class Pinopsida; order Pinales; family Pinaceae; genus Picea; species Picea engelmannii. The sequence continues at coordinate 497,192 of ML789846.1, forward strand.
CAAAAATATTAAGATAAATATTAAAATTAATAAATAAATAAATTGAAACACATTTAGATGTTTCTTTGAGAATAATTTTTTTATTTAAAAAAATTAATAATGAAAAATTAATATTCTCCATATAAAAAATTAAAATTGATAATAATGAAGCATTAATATATTCCATATAAATAAGTAAATTGATACATATTAAGATTTTCCCTGAAATTTCAAGTGAGGTAGGCACGGGGTAAATTTGCAACCTAGCTCTCTACGTAGAGTTTATTTAGCTCAGTAATCGTTTGTGGAGACTCCTATTGATTATGAGAGTTTTGGTCAAAAAATCAATAGTTGGAGAAAACTTCTTGGTCGGAGTCATGTTCCGATCCCTTGAGATTTTTAATAAGTTTTTAGTCGGAGTCATGTTACGATCCCTTAAGATTTTTAATAAGTTTTCCAAACACTCCACATTCCATGTTAAACTGGAATTGAATGACAGTTGATTCCTTAGCGAAAAATGGCTCTAGGTTGGCCATAAGAAGTTGAGTGATCAATGTCATAAGTGGATTTGCCCCCCTTCCCTAAGATATTTATGGAATTCTTAATGAGCCTGGACAGAGGGCGGAATCTCTTCATCATCGATCTGCCCCCCACACACTTTATCATTCAATGGATTAATTTTGCACTAGCCCTCTGCGAGTGTGAAGCGATGTTCAAAAGGATGGGGTTTGCTATTGGCATTCATTCTGCAAATTGTCAAGGATTTTCAGGTTGCTGGCTTCTTTCACACAAGATTTTGGACCACATGTACCAAGATTCTCTCCAAATTTTAATTTCGGTTCTAAAAATGTATTTCCAGATTTCAATCAAGATGGGATATGGCCTCAGTTTATCAGCGTTCATGACATTTCTCTTTGTGATATTGGAGGGGAAAACAAGGCATTAGCAGCCAATGAATGGGTTAGCCCCTCTGTAAATTCCATTCTCTGTTAACGTATTTCAGGGCTGGTTGTTGCTTGTATCTGTCCTTTGAACTTGATAACCTCCTGTCTCCTCCCTCGGGACTACTGGGTGTCTAATGTCAATCACACAGTTATTACTCTCAAACTTCAGTTCCTCTCCCAGTTTCATCTCGAGCTTTGGCACCTCGCTAGGAATCTGTATTCTTGTTTTCAAGTTTGGGGAAACTTCTTTTTGGACTCTCCCTTATTGTTCAGACTACATCCCCATAAGTTTCAAGACGCGAGTTTTGAAAAGCATTATCGAGTTTAAGGTCTGAGTCAACTATTCAGGGATAGCCAGCTACTTGCCCATTGGCTTCACTAAGTATAAGATGTCTTTCCAAAATCTTGCTCCAATTATCAAATTTGTTGAAGCAAAAGGGCAAAATTACGGTAAAGGCAAGTTTCTTCAGCGACACACAATCAGATTTGGCATTTTGAACCTTGGCAATCTTAGGACGAGGGGAAACATTAGTACGTCTATTATGGATTTTTCGAGGAGGAATATCAAGAGGATATTATGCCGTCATGAAGACATTTTAAAAGGATTCAAAGATCAACTCAGGAAGCATATTGTTCACTTCAACCACTTGAACCATTCAATACAAAATATGTTCCATCGTATTGAGATAGGAAAGAGATAGTTTCAGGATTGTAGATCTCGAACATTCAATTGTCATCCTTACTTGGAGAGTTCACTTACTAGAACATGAACTCATTCATTACAGAGCAAGGGAGAAGGAGCAGCAGAGAATCAAGGCGCTGGAGAGAACAGTTGCTAGTTCACTGGGTTGCATGGAACTAATGGAACAGGAATGCATTCAGTTTCGAGCAGCAATCAATCCAAGGAATTCAACCTCTGGATCCATCAATCAAACCACAAGAAATAAGCAAGGAATTTCTGAAACAGTACATGCAGGTGGGTGGTGTTGTGAAATTGATGAAGACAGAAGACAACATGTCGATTCTAGCAGAAATTGAGGAGCTTTCACTTAAATCTGTTTTGTAATTGTATTTCAAATGCATTTTGTTATTAGATCAGTATATAAAAGTTTTTTGCAGCAAGGTATTGCAGGAATAGGCAACTCTCAAAATTCTCTTACCTCATGGCAACAGACCTGCTCTCATTTAAAAACTAGCCATAAATTTGTTTTGTAATTGTATTTCAAATGCATTTTGTTATTAGCGCAGTATATAAAAGTTTTTCGCAGGGATAAGCAACTCTCAATACTCTCTTTCCTCGGGGCAAAGAGACCTAGTCTCATTCAAAAACTAGGCATTTTTTTGTAAACTAAGCATTTTTTGTAATTTTTGAAAGGCTAGACCTAGTCTCATTCAAAAACTGGCATTTTTTTGTAATTTTCGAAAGGCTAGACCTAGTCTCATTCAAAAACTGACATTTTTTTGTAATTTTTGAAAGGCTTTGCTTGCTTTTTCCTCAGCACAGGGATTTTAATATAATCTTATTCAGTTCCTTTCAATAAAAAAATTCCTGAATTTTTTTTATTTCAGGAAGAATAGAAATTAATATTAAAATTAGTAAACACAGACGGGTCTGCAGCTTACCGAGGGGACATGAACAGACGAGAGATACCAGGAATTTGATCCTAGACCTTTTGACATTTAGATTTACAAGTTTTTTAAGATCCACATATATAATCAACTTATGTTGCTGTATATATCCCGTTTAGATATACAAAATACTTTTGTATCGACTCAAAAGCATTTAATCAACTTATGTTGCTGTATATATCCTTGTTTAGACCTTTTGACATTTAGATTTGCAAGTTTTTTAAGATCCACATATATAATCAACTTATGTTGCTGTATATATCTAGTTTAGATATACAAAATACTTTTGTATAGACTCAAAAGCATTTAATCAACTTATGTTGCTGTATATATCCTTGTTTAGAGATACATGATACTTTTGCAGAGACTCAAAAGCATTTCTAGAGTTCAGTGACTCGAAAGCATTTCAAGCATTTCTAGAGTTCAGTGATACGCTCATAGATGAGCTGTTTACATGGTCCTTTGATGAGCTGTTTACATGGTCCTTTGTTTATATGATCTTTTGTATAAATAAGAAGAAACAGTTGATAATTTGCAGCAAATATACTTACCTGGAAGAAATACTGTTTACATAAAAAGGAACAGTAACACACACGGGTCTGCAGCTTACTGAGGGCACATGGCAACGATGGGAACAGACAAGAGATACCAGGAATTTGATCCTAGACCTTTTGACATATTGGCATATGAGTTTTTTCAGATTTACAAGTTTTTTAAGATCCACATATATATCCTTTTTAGATATACAAGATACTTTTAAATAGACTCAAAAGCATTTCTAGAGTTCAGTGATAGGCTTTTCTAGAGTTCAGTGATAGGCTCATAGATGAGCTGTTTATATGATCTTTTGTTTATATGGTCTTTTGTATAAAAAAAGAAGGAACGGAAATAAGAACGAACAGTTGATACTTTGCATCAAATATACTTACTTGGAAGAAATACTGTTTACATTTGCATCAAATATACTTACCTGCAAGAAATACTGTTTACATAGGATGGAACAGTTGATATTTTGGGGTAGATATACTCAAATGGAAAAAATACTTGAATACTATGTAAAATGTAGTTTATTAATATAATGAACTGAGCCTTTTTTCCCAAGGAAAAAATCTCTCCATCCCCAAATTGAATCCTAAATAAACTCATTTTATCTCCCATTCCCAAATGCATTATACAAAATAAAAACTTTTTAATTGAATCCTAAATAAACCCATTTTATCTCCCATCCCCAAATGCATTATACAAAATAAATACTTTTTAATTTAAAAATCTATTTTATCCAGCATAATTTAGTTTTTTTTAATCCCAAATAAACTCATTTTATCTCTCAATCCCCAAATGCTTTATACAAAATAAAAACTTCTTAAAATCCCAAATAAACCCATTTTATCGCTCAATCCCCAAATGCAGTATACAAAATAAAAACTTCTTAATTTACTAATCTATTTTATCCAGCATAATTTAGTTTATTGAATCTCAAATAAACCCATTTTATCTCTCAATCCCCAAATGTTTTATACAAAATAAAAACTTCTTAAAATCCCAAATAAACCCATTTTATCAAATTCTTCATACAAAATAAAAATTTCTTAATTTACTAATCTATTTTATCCAGCATGATTTATTGAATCCCAAACTCTCAATCCCCAAAAGCTTTATACAAAATAAAAACCTCTCATTTTATGTCTCGATCCCCAAATGCTTTATACAAAATAAGAACTTCTTAATTTACTCATCTATTTTATCCAGCATAATTTATGGAATCCCAAACTCTCAATCCCCAAAAGCTTTATACAAAATAAAAACCTCTTAATTTACTAATCATCTATTTTACTAATCACCTATTTTATCCAGCATAATTTAATTTATCATATTCTGAAATAAATAGATTCATATTATGAATCATTCATCATAATAAACATATTAATATTATTCATCTATTATTATTCATCATTCACAATAAGCCCATTTTATCTCGCTCAATCCCCAAATCAATCCCAAATAAAGTCATATCATTCATAATTCACAATCTGCCCTCTTATCTTCTCTCAATCCTAAATGAGCCCATTTTATCTCTAAATCCCCAAATGATTTACACAAACGAAAAACTTCATACTGTGACAACATTTATCAAATAATGATAAATTATAAAATCCTATATTAAAACAAAATTAACATACATTATCATCCATCATACACCATAACCCGATTTTATACATCATAATTCTGAAAAAATCCTTGCATCTATCTTAGCCGTCTGATATAAACGCTTATATATATAAAACACTACACTAAAACCATATGCTAAATAATCATCATCGACGATTAAAAAATATTAAACATGTATAATAAAAGAAACATAAATCCATTTTATCCATTCTCGAATGAAAATTCATCCTATCCAATTTAAGACTCAAACGAACTCTATACAATAGAAAAACTTCATATTATCAGAAGCATACACAAAACATCATCATGAATTAATAATTATAGATTATTAAAAACAAATCCTCTCTAAAATAAACTCTATACAATTAAAAAAAAGAGCTTCATATTATCAAAAACACACAAAATATAATAAACTCCATGCAATAAAAAAAATAGTATCAAAAATACACAAAATGTCATAATTAATTAATAATTATAAATTATCAAAAACACAAACCAAAGATCAGCGTTGATTAACAATTACAAAAACACCCAAGTAGCATTATCGATACATCACAAAATGAACACCATTTAACAGAAATGAACACCAAATTAGGACATCTAAAGACATCAAGCATCTCCAATGACATACAATGTTCAACACCTTTCGGCACGAACAGACAATTTGCATTCCAAAGCTTCAGCATATCCTCCCAAAGCCCTTCAGCTTCACACTTCCGCCTGCCCACGACTCCTGCAAAGATGTTAATGATTCCATATTTAGCAGCTCTTCTAACTCAAAGCACCCACTAACATCTAGCAGTCGAAGCTTTGCCAGCTGCGCCAACCCCCGTATGCCCTTCAGCTTCACACAATCGTTTGCCCATAGCTCTTCCAAACATACCAATGCTTCCATACTTGGCAGCTCCTCTACCTCAGAGCATCCACTAACATTTAGGGATCGAAGCTTTGCCCGCTGCAGCGACCCCGGCATGCTCTTCAGCTTCACGCATTCATATGCGTAAAGCTCCTCCAAACATATCGGCATCTGCAGAGGCGGCTGCAAAATGTTAACATGCTTCAACCCTAAGAAAAATATTTACATATGGACCATCATTCTCATCTACAGAATCTTTCTAATTTCTTTGAGACATTATGGTCCGATATAAATAGCGACTAAACATATAAACGTACTTTAATGCAACAAATTTCATCTTACCTGTGATTCATGTTGCCACAATGTTTCCAATGCGCTCCCCGGCACTTGTAGATCCAATACGTTCTTCATTGCATTCCAAGAAAGCAGGGAAGATTAGGGTCATCGGAAAATAGACACAGAATTAGGGAAGATGGAGGATGGGCAACTGTAGAACAACCTCGGACTTCGAGGGAGGAGATGAGTTGTAGTTTCTTCGGCAGGGAGAGACTGTAAAGATGTTGGAAATGGAAAACACAATGATGAGGACGCTGTGCAGAGATATAATATAGCAATACGCAGCAAACCCTTTACTCCTCGTATTTGCTGATGTCTGAACACGCGTTTTCATAGTGGTCGACCACCATCCGCGCCAAGCCTTTTTTGGATAAAAAATAAATATGCCTACTCCTACGAGCTTTCAATGTACAATTATTGAAGCGCGCCAAGCCTATATAGGGTCAAAAAGAAATCTACAGACTCCTACGAACGTTCAGTGCACAACAAAACGATGCAAGCGATCGATAACCACGTGGACAGGTGGCCAGCGGAAGGAAAATTGAAGCGACAGGTCCTTTAAGAGCTCTCAAAAAAAGAGAAAACGCAAACGTTTAAGAGATGGTCACGGGTCTCACGGCGTTAAAAGATGTACAGCAGAAAACTCAAACGTTGAAGGAACGACAATATGGTCGCCGGTCTCACGGCGTTAAAATATGTATATTTTTTAATGGCGGTGCACCAACAAACGTTGTCAGGTTATAAGCTGTCATCCACCGGAAAAGATTAAATGAGTGGACCGCTTTTAATATGCCATACATTTCCCATATCCACAAAAAACAATATATGTCGGTTTTAAAATACATAATTTTTAAATAAAAAATAAAAAATTTAGCAATACCTTATGTTTAGTAAGTCAACGATCAATTATGGACCAAACACTAAATTTTGGATTAAATTAAAAAAAAATACTTAACATATCTCCGTCTTCGAAGTTTTATTTTTTTCCACATTCTCTTACAACTCTCCTTTCAACATTTCTAATTTATGCACCACCCGCACTCCACCCCGCCCCTCTTTAATCATTACAAGAATTATAACGGATATGAAAGTCCTCTAAAGTTACTAGCAAAGCATGGATTTATGCTCGATTGGAGAATGGAAGCCTCTCTTGAAAAGAAAATTTTGTATTATTGATAAGGTATTGATTATGTTGTATGAATTTGGAAAATATTTAATTAAATTATTTTATAAAAAAATTATTTTAACATAAATTATTATATTAAATTATAATATTAAATTATTAAAAAAAAGTTATTATATTGAATTATAATATAAAATTATTATAAAGCACTATGATGGTAGTATACATAGCTAAGCATTGTGTTCAAAACTAGATACCTTTAAGATGCCTCCAACATTTTATTTTACGGGCCGGTGGCTGTTTAATCAATGATGAGCGATTTAATGTGTATATACTAATGTACACATCGATCGCTCAAAAACTCGTTTCATAATTTAATCAAACTTTTTATACACCAATCTCTCAAATCGCCACTATTGATTCGGAGACGCTGACAGATTCCTTTGAATTTCAAGAGATTTCCAAAATCCTTCCAAAATTTAATTAAGACCGAATATCAGTATTTGGAGAGTTGTTTTAATTTATTATAGGAGCCAAGGGTGATAAATTAGGTGTTTTTGAACTGTTAACACTAGTTTAGGGTTTAAAGTGATAGCAAATTGAATTTGAATATGGACTATGGTATTACTATAAAGTTTTTAGGGTTTATAGTAACAACATTATCTTAAAGTTTTTAGGGTTTACACTAACAACCAACAGAATTTGAAACTTAAACCTCCTCTATATAATCTTAGCTCATTACGGATTCCCTTAAATTTGATAAAAACATTTTATTAATTTTCTTAACTAAATTTCAATAACCTATTTTATTAATTTTAATTTTTTTTAAATATAAAAATAAAGTTTCACATGAAACAGCATATTTGCTCATTATTTACTCTCCAAATTTTTTTAGAAGATTTAAAACTAAAATTTAATTAGAAGTTAAATTTTCCAAACACTAGAAATCAATAGTTATCTATTAAATTTTTTTAAAGTCCTTTAAAATTTTAGTTAAATTAATAATTTTTTTAAAAAGTTGTTTAAAATTTTAGTTAAAATAAATTTAAGTAGAGAAATTGTGTATATTTAAGATTTTAGATGAGTTGACTTTGAGGGATCCACATTATTTTAAAAAATTGTTTATATTAAATAATTAAAAGAAATTAAAATTTTAATTAGATTAAATAAAAATTACTTAAATTTTTTGTGAAATAAAATTTATATTGATTTGTTGTTTAATTCATTGTTTATAAGTTAGATGAAAATATGTAAAGATGTTTGGTATAAGTTTATGAGTATATATCAAATATTTTCATGTATTTGTGTAAGTGTTCATACATAGTTTTGCATTAAGATAAGTGTAGATTTATCTTAAACCCGTATTTATCAATCATTGATAGAGATCCAATGTCTTAAGGTGTAATTTATTATTTTAACATGATTTCATGTTAAGTTTTAGGTGCTTGTAATTATTTTTTTAATTAAGTCAATTTTATTTTTATTATTTTGTTATTATTTTTTTAATTGAATGGACTTTGATTTTTTTAAATTTAATTTTATCTAACATAACATAGTGCTCAACATAACACCTCAACAACATCTCCCCTATATTAAGCTCTAAAGCAAAACCAAAACAAAACTAAAGAAAATATTTTTCAAATTACAACATAATTTAATTATTTCGTTAGTTCACAATTATATAATTAATTAATAAGTACTTTACGGCTATGTTGGTTGCCAATACATCACAAGAATAAAATAAAGGTCTCTTTACTATAGAAATGAAAAGGGTGTATTCACTAGTTATTATCTCCTATTATTCATATCTCCTATCTATTAGAGTAGCATACATGTATCGTTATTTATTAGTCCCTGTCATAGGCATAGAGGGACTATAGCGATCGATAATTCGTTGACTACATATTAGTTTGTCCTTTGAACATAAATATTTGCACAAAACCTATTGTTGGAGCTAGGGAATTAAAAACATATATTTTGATATAATAAAAAGTACCATATATGTACTGATCGGATTAGATAAGAGATTGGAGGTCTTATTGCCGGCTTCGCTATTCCCAATGTTTTATATGGAAATATATCCAAAATTTTCTCATATACAGTCTTTTTTAATCATATATTTTTCCTCTATATTGCTTGAAGGTGGATTAATGCTAGCATTAGTTCGAATGTTTGTATTAGCATTTTCTGCAAGCTAAGTATATCCGTAAGTTTTGATATGTACTATAAGCATATTGAAATGTTTTGATATCCAAGCTTTATAGTGATTGAGAAATCCAAACTTTATAATGTCCTTGCCGGATGTATTTTTGTTGAAATGTATTGACACTTATTTCGAGATGCGTCCATAGGCCTGGCAACTTAAATGTTTACATGACGYGACGTCCTCCAACAAGCCTGCCAACTTAAATGTTTGCATACCACGAGGTCCTTAGGCAACCTAACAACCTTAAATGTTTATGTAAATACGCTTCTCGGAGTACATTTTTCCTCGAAATTTTCTATACAGTTACAGTGAATTTGCACAGTCTTGTTTGTCCACCGCCAGTTCAATAGCCATTATATGTTTCATCCTTCTTCTACCTTTGTAATGCAATTTCGTAATCGTTGAAGCTACATACATTGTTTACTGGTTCGATGAGTGCTTCTTCTTTGTTGGTTTGTCAGTTGCTGCTTCTTGTTGTTTCCTTCACGATTCGACCTGTGCTTCTGAATTTCATCGTTTCAAAGTAAGTTTCGATGCCATAGTTTCATTTTGTATTCCTTGTTTGTTGTTCAGTGTTTGCAGTTTGCAAGTAAGAATGTTTCTTTATTTGTAGTGGCATGGTCCTCGTATGTTTCTGGTTCCTTCTGTGCTTGGGCTGCAGCAGTTTCGTAATCATTTGAGATACATATGTTGTTTATTGGCTCGGTGGTTCTTGCTGGTTCGTTGGTTCGTGGGTTGTTGGTTCTGTTTGTTTGGCTCGGGTTTGAGCTTTGGGGCCCTAGGGGTGTAGTTCGACCTGTTCATGCTTTCTCGTTGGTTTGGTGCTTGTTGTTTTATTTTCTTTAATTCAGCCTTGCAAGGTTGGGGTCCAGCGACGGTGGTTGGAGCTTTTCATTTTTCTTTTTTTTTTGGATTATTATTGTTTTTTGGGGCACTTTATGGTGTTCAGGCCCTGCACACACGAGTCGACATGCAGTTGTGTTATTTGCCCTGTCTACCGAGGTCGATATCTATTATTCTGTGAGATTTTGCTAGTGCTTCAGTTCTGGCATGAAAAAAAATAGTTGCATGCAAAATTGTTCAAGGATTACATGTGAAATTGCAATATCTGTTGTTTTTTTGTTGGAATAAAGCATATGCAGGCTACATTTATAAACCATGTATGGTCTGATGTGTCGATATGACATTTCATGTTCTTTGTCCTTTACATAGACTGGTGTGCGCACGATAAAATTTGTGTTGTGCTTGAGATATGGTATGTACAACAAAGATTATGCAAGATTATATTTGGATATCTAGAAGCATGTCTGGGTAGTTTGCCACAGAAAACCAAAAAACTTGTATTATGGGCACAACAGTCTGTGTAGAGGATAAAGAACATGTATTTCCATCGGTGGAAGCATATCTGGATCATTTGCCATGGAAAACCAAAAATCGTTTAGCTATGGCCATGCAATTGCGTGACGTTTTGTGGCTTGTAATATATTTTGGGCAGGGAAAAAAAATTGTGCATTTGCAGCCATGGATGGACAAGCGCAAAGGTTCATGTTTCTGCCTATATTCTAGACTGTTCGTTGAGTCTGTTTTACTGTATGTACATATTGCTTGTTCTATTCATGTTCATTGTATTTTATGAGTTCCCACATTCAAACAAACAGAATAGCTGGAGAAAATGAGGGAGCCTTCACTGCATCGGTTGAAGAGGATATAGAAAGGTGCATGCTTGTACTGTTATTTCATATTGTGTTGTTTTGTATTTCATTTATGGTCTGTATATGTGTTCACCTAGTTTATTATGTGTACATGTTGCATGCCTTCCTACATGGTAAGTTATCTTCATTACATGCCTTCCTACATGGTAAGTTATCTTCATTACATGCCTTCCTGCATACTAACTTGCTTCATGTCCGTTGTGTTTTTGCTGCATTGCTACATTTAAACAAACAGAATAGCTGGGGATGATGATGGGCTCTTTCGCAGGTAAATAACCCTCTTTCTCTTTCTTTTACATGTTTGTCTTCATTATAAGTTATCTTCAATACATGCCTTCCTGCATACTAAGCTAGTTCATGTCCGTTGTGTTTTTGTTGCATTGCTGCATTTAAACAAACAGAATGGTTGGAGAGGACGATGGAGTCTTTGGCGGGTAAATAGACATGTTTCTCTTTCTTTTAGATGCCTGGATTCATACTAACTTGCCTTCATGTCCATTGCATATTCAACGTTGCTGCCTTGGAGAAAACAACTTGCTTGGACAAGGAGATGAATTGTTATGTGCAACAGCAGAGGGTTTTGTGGTATAGTCTTCTAAAAGGTATACCAAGTGTGTTGGTAAATTAAATATACAAACCGGGCGGGGGCATATAATATTAGACTTGAAAACGATGGCTTGGCAGTAATGGGCCTTTCTTCCCTCCCTATTTCTACTTTTTCCATTTTCTATTATCCCTTTTGTTTTCTAATTCATCTGCTTAGTGTGCTTTCCGAAAATGCCTTGGTGCGTCGGTTGGCGGACTAACGGTTTCACATCTGTGGTCGTGCTTCTACCTTATTCCATAGTTACCCACTTTCTCTATTGCGGGTGCCAGGCTGGCAGGTTGAACATTGCTCCCCCTGGCTTCCGAGGGTCCGTGATATACAGATTGGCCATGGTGCCCCTGCTCACGCCATCTTTACTGTTAAACATTTCTCCAGTTAAAAAAACTAGATGCATACAATTTTACGGTTATTTAGTCCTTCTAATGGACAATATACAATGCATATGCGTGTTTAGTCATGATGTTCATCTGCACATGCTTGCATTCGAAAAAGTTGGACTAGTGACATGAGCATGAGCAGTCAGTCATCCCAGACATCAACAGAGTGACAAGGCCAAAGGTAAAGATGCATATGCTCTACTCTTACTGAGTTTACTAAACAAATATCCTTGGGTATATATTCATCTATGGCATGGTGGATATGCTGATGTCATCTGTAATACATGGTTTACAGCTCACAAGAAGTATCAACAAGTACAAGAAAGACATTGAACGTGTTGCATGTTCCGCAAACTAAGAGGCGTGGTTGCAAAACTTTGGCTCCATAGTTCATCAAACCTATGCATGTACTTGTAGATTTATACCAGTGAAAGAAGAATACAAAAAAAAAAAAATTGCACACTACCATTCACTTTAGTTTTCCTGTTCAAAAAATTGTCACCAGGTCTGGAGTTGTGACATCCAAAGTACTGTTAATAGAGGTCTTAAACAACCGCCAAATTGGAGAAGTGTTCGTCGGGGACATAATGGTCGTCTATAGCACCTACTTGGACAAGGAAAACAAAAGTAGATCCATTATGCGTGCTGACATGACAGACAAGGAGGCCATGATGACAGTGACACTGACTGTTCCTCCACAACTTGTCCAGAAACATGCAGAAAAGATATTACCGCATAATGGGATATCCATTACAAATTTTAATATATTGCCCAAAAAAGTATATGAGCGTGGTAATTGCGATCGAATTATTTCTCTCAACGAAACAAGCATTATGGAAAAAATTCCAGATGTTTGTTCATAATATCGTTTCATCCCGAACTCGACTATCAACCAACTTGCACAAAGCATTGATATTTACCCAATCGGAACAATTGGCACAACTATCACACTGGTGAGATAAATTGGCTCGCAACACATTCTCCATATAAAGGATGGAGAGTTGGACAACAATGCAATGGTACCACTTTTCATATTCAATTTTCTCCTTTACTTTCGAATGTGCACGTATCTCGGATAAGTTACACAAATATTGCACTGTTCCATGTTGCAGCTACAATTGTTCGATACATATTCAGATTTGTTTTTGTCAATGGAACAACAATTGCATAGAGGGAATATTCCACTTATGTTGTTCAAAAATATAACAAAGAAAAGGGATGTTAGAGAAAGGATCTTTCGGACAACCCAAGCAACGTTTGTAACAGAGTTGCGAGCAGATATAGTAGAGGATTTGAAGAAACTAGCTAGCTCTACAACTGTTGTGTGTATACATCCACAAAATCATCCTCACTTTGTTTATAGAAATAGCCTTCAACAAATTTCTGCAGCCTGTTTAATTTTTTTTTTGTTTTTTAAAGGGAAGGTGGGGGGTGCAATCGTGTATTATATTGTTCAATGTATTAATTCCTATGCTTGCGTTCCTAGGTTGAAGGTGTTTTAGTTGCAGCCAATGTGTACTCGACCCTGTTACACATTATTTTCGTCATCCCTATGATCGTTAATGATGTAAACCTATATGTTGCCTTCAGAGGGGTCAGTGGCCTGAGTTCCTAAAGAGAGAAGGGAGAAGAACTTTTCCTGAGAAAAGAAGTTGCATTTTTCTATGTA
>ML789846.1:549180-581281 GCA_009831015.1 Picea engelmannii
TTGAAAAAGAACACAAGGAAAGAGTGTACTAGTTGGCAATGGGGGCCCTCCAATGCTTCCCTGGTACACTTTAGTTGACTTCAGCTAAGAAAGAACTCCAGTAGCATTCAAATCATTATAAGCATTCACATGAACAAAACACAAAGCTGATCTTCAAGAGTGCAAATTCTCAAGTTTCTTCATTCATATCAAGATTGTCTTACTAGTTTAAGCTTAAGAGTATTTATACAAGAGTCTTAAAATAAAAAATGCTAAAATGTCTCCTAAATATCATGATTAGATCCACAATATCCTAGGAGGGTTGAATGCCTCCTTTGGATCTACAATATATGGTCAAAATCCCACAAAATCCAAAACTGTCCAAGATTTAAGGCTGAAACAGGGCATTTTCTGCTGAAGTGGCCATGTTTGACCAGCGTTGACCGGACATCTGGAAGGCTCAGATTTCGAATCTAATAGCTCATTCTCCATCCTGGTACATCAGGGAACACGACCCAAGTGTTATATTTCACCCAGGTGTCCTGCAAGTATACAAACCACAGAGCTTTTACGGGATTTGGTCAAATCCTATAATTTCTAGTAAATTTTCAATTTTAATGCTAAAATTTAGAAAACTCAATTCTTAAGCTAAAGAATGACAAATATACCTTGCATAGGCTGTTTCATGGGAAATGTGGAATGAAATGAAGGCAAAATGGATAAATAAAGAGGCAAAAGTATGGTTTATGGAAGCACAAAAATGGACTCAACACAACTGATCAGCGTTCAACAAACAAGAAAGCAAGCCAAAGCCTCCCAAGGAGGCCATCCCTCCCCCTAAGGTTTATAATGATCATAACTTCCTGGAACTGTAGAGGAATGGGTAGCAAAAGGAAGGAAGAAGCGCTCAAGGATATTATCAAAGTCTCGAAAGCAAACATCCTACTGCTCCAGGAGACCAAGATGAGCCAGCAAGACGCACTTAAAACTTTGTTGAACATATGGAAAGGAAGCCAAGAAGTAGCTGAAAACGCCAGAGGCACCTCAGGAGGACTCTGCACACTGTGGAACGCCTCCAAAATAGACCTGATCAGATCTGACACATGCATGCACTGGATTCACACCAAACTCTTTCATAAAGACTCAGGTTACCAGGTGAGTGTCTTTAATATCTATGTTCCGCAACATCTGGGGGAAAAAAAACATTGTTGGGAGTCCTTACAGGACTACCTTCAGCAAAATGATCTCAACAATATCATTCTTGGTGGGGATCTAAATGTAACTTTAGCTCAGGAAGAAAAGAGAGGGGGTTCCATAGTGAGAGATCCGGCGAGAGAATGGGTAGAGGATCTAGCCTTAACCTGGGACCTCCTAGACATCAAATCGGCCAAAGGAATTTACACGTGGACCAATAAGAGGATCGGTCCTGGGCACATAGCAGCCAGACTAGACAGATTCCTAGTACAAAGCTCCCTCCTGCTACTAGGACTCACAGCAAAGGAAGAAATTCTGCCCCACAGTGTATCAGATCACAAGCCAATTCGACTAGAAATTAAAAAAGACCAAGTCAAAGGACCCATCCCTTTCAGATTTAGTCCAACTTGGATACAAGACAAAGACTTCCTTGATCTAGTTTTCAAAACTTGGGCCAGCGTTGTTAAAGGCTCGGCCTTTTATGTATGGGAGGAAAAACTTAGAAGACTAAAAAGATCCCTAAAGCTTTGGGCAAAGAGCCAGCCAAGTCCAATAGCCATGCACATAGCAGCCCAAACCCAGCTCGAGAGCCACCAGCTGGAAATGGAACATCAGGAGGTCACGCCAAAAACCTTGCAACAGGAGGACAGCCTTCAAAGGCAATGGCACAAAGCTTGTAGAGAGGAGGAAAGCTACTGGAGGCAAAAATCAAGAAGTCTATGGCTGAAAGAGGGAAACAAAAACACAAGCTGTTTTCACAAGCAAGCAGAAGCAAGGAAACAATATAAGGCAGTTACAGAAGTCCAAGTCCAGAATAAAACAATTACAGATCCAGAAGGCATAAAAGAAGCAGCCTTTGAAGCTTTTGAGACGCTCTACACAGAACCACGAGGAACAGAAATGGACCAGCTGAGGTACCCATTCACCGTTATCCCAAGGCTCATAAATGAGGATATCAACAGCAAGTTGACAAGGGAGGTATAGCAACAAGAGATAAAGGAGGCCCTGGATCAGATGAACCCAGACAAGGCCCCTGGGCCGGATGGGTTCACTGCCAGATTCTATCAACAATGCTGGAATATAATAAAAAAGGATTAACCAAAATGATTAAAAAATCGTAGCAGAGCAGCAAGCTAGGGGGAAGCACCAATTCATCCTTCCTGACACTCATCCCGAAAGAGAAAGGAGCACTCGCTTTCAACCGATTCAGGCCAATCTCCCTATGCAACACAAGCTATAAAATCCTCGTCAAAGTTATAGCCAATCGACTCAAGGCACTCCTCCCTCTCATCGTTCCTGAAAACTAAGGCGGCTTTGTCAAAGAAAGGCATATTGCCGATAACATCATCCTTGTTCAAGAGGCTATTCACTCAAGTGTCCGAAGGAAACACAAAGGTATGGTTATTAAACTGGACCTCGCTAATGCCTTTGATAGAGTCAGACATGAATTTTTATTTGAAGTCATGAGAAAGTTTGGTTTTGACTCGAAATTTGTAAACTAGATAAAAGCTTGCATCAGATCACCATGGATAGCCCCATTGGTGAATGGGAAAGTAACAAATTTTTTCAAAGCCTCCAAGGGTTTAAGACAAGGGTGCCCCCTTTCGTCCCTGCTCTATGCAATCCAAGCATCAGTCCTAAGCTACCAGCTGGAAAACTCCCAAGTTCACAAAAATCTCCAGGGACTAAGAATAGTGTAAGGGGTGAAAGACATAAACCATGCGCAATTTGCGGACGATACTCTGCTGTTGGGAGGAGCAAGTCCAATAATAGCAAAAAAGTTTAAGGAAGAGTTGGACGCTTATGCAGCAGCCTCTAGAAGTGAAATAAGCCAGGCCAAGAGTAACATCTATGGATGGAATATCACGCCAAATGAGATGCTGGGAATCACAAGAGTTCTAAGGATGGAAGGGCATACTAATTGGGAGGCCTTTAAATACCTGGGAATCCCTATTTTTAAAACTGCCCCTAGAGCCTCTCATTGGAACCATCTGGTAGAAAAACTAAAAAACAAATTTTCCTCTTGGAGGGCGAACTGGTTAAATTTAGCAGGGAAGGCAGTTCTGATAAAATCTGTGGTGTCCCGCATCCCCATCTATCAGAGCTCGCTGTTGTTATCCCATGCCACCGTCATCCAAAAAATTGAATCTTTTCAAAGACGCTTCTTGTGGGAAGGAGGAAGGCAGGCAAGGAGAAAACTGCACTTGATAAGCTGGGAAAAAACTTCAAATCCCTTCCTGAAAGGGGGACTCAACTTTTTAAAAAGCAGAGTTCTGGCTTTGGGGGCAAAGTTGCTCTGGAAGATGGTCACTGGAAAACCTTCTTGGAGCAAACTTGCGCTATGGAGGAAATATTTTCGAGGGCCCGGGGATCGAAGCTTAGAGTTTCCATGCAAAGAAATGAAAGGCTCCCCTATCTTTGCACTTTGCAAAAAGTCTCTTCCTCATTTCATCCCTCACCTCACTTGGGTGCCAAAAAATGGTAAGAAAGTCAGAATCTGGAAAGACTCAATAATGGGAGACCCACCCCTAGAGCTGAGACAAGACCTACTTTGCCTCAAAGACTGGATGGATAGTCAAAACATTGTGACGCTCTCCGAAATATCAATTTGGGGGGAAGATAAGCTTCAAACTTGGCAAGGGTGGGGAGTGTCAAACAGACCGATTTCTCTAGATCGAGACTGGCACACCCTCCAAAGTTGTCTCCAAGGGAAGGCCCCCTCTAAAAAAGAAAGGTAAAGACGAAAGAGGATGGGGAAGGAATGCAAGGGCCTACACCACTGCAGAAGGCTACCAACTCTTCAACAGCGTCCCCACTGCTATGCCTAATCCGGCAATCTGGAAAGCAATCTGGCAGTCCAACTCACTCCCAAAAATCGACCTCTTCATTTGGACCCTGGCGCACAAGAGCATCCAAACAGGGGAGAACCTCAGAAGATGTGGTTGGGAAGGACCCTACAGGTGTCCCTTATGCCTTCTTGCGGAAGAAACCATAGACCATCTTTTCTTAAATTGTGTTTTCTCAAAAGAAGTCTGGATGATGGCAACAGGTCCCCAAATTGCCCTCAATCTTCCCCCTGATTTAAATAGCCTCCTTCTCCACTGGGACTCTTTCTATCCTTTCGTTGTCAAAGGGGGAAACCAAGCCTTCTTGCTGTGAAAAGTGCTTCCAAAGTTTATCCTGTGGAACCTT
This sequence comes from Picea engelmannii, assembly GCA_009831015.1. NCBI lineage: Eukaryota > Viridiplantae > Streptophyta > Pinopsida > Pinales > Pinaceae > Picea > Picea engelmannii. Next base: position 553,546 of record ML789846.1, read on the forward strand.
TGGCTAGAAAGGAACCATAGAATCTTTAAAGATAGCCAAAGAAGTGCAGCCATAGTCATCACCAAAATTCAAGCTCTCTTTGGTGAATCAGCTCCTTATCTCTACACTACAAACAAGAATCATAAGCTGGACGAAGAAGATGAGTGTTGGCTAAGCCAGTTCAAGATACAAGGTCACGAGGCCCGGAAAGCAAGTGATCCAGCCAAAGAAGATTGGGAGATCAGGAAAAGCAAGCATGATTTTGCCAATYGGAAAAGCGAAATAAACACACCTATCCTCTTCTTTGAYGGGGCCTCGAAAGGAAACCCAGGCCAGGCTGGGGGAGGGGGGATAATTGAAAATCTCACAGAGGMTACAACAACGCRCTTCKCTTTGGGCCTAGGAATAGAGTCCAACAACAGAGCTTAGGCCTTGGCTCTCTGGCAAGGAYTACACCAAGYAAAAAAACAAAGAATCCATGACTTGACAATAATCGGTGACTSTAGAGTAATTATACAGGCCATAATTAACCATTCTAAGACTCAAAGCGTTATACTAAATAWCCTTCTCGACAAGATACGCCTCCTTCTAAGGAATTTTAAATCTTATAAACTTTTTCATGTGTTAAGGGATTTGAATGGGGAGGCRGACGAGGAAGCCAATAGAGGCACGTTGYTGGAGCCGMGGGTACTRAAAGTGAACGAAGTGATAGCTAGCGTGGAGCTCCCTTGAACCCYGATCCGTGCTCTCTCACATACTCAAATGCAAGCTTTGTCARCAGGTAGGAAATCAGGGGAATCTTTAAGACCARAACGCATCRGARATTTCGGTTGGACGAGAGAGCCATCTCAGTACCATGAGACGGAGTGATTCAGATATGCGGGAGACAAGAGATCTGTGCGCCCATCCCCCACAAATCYTGCAAATCTAAGTGCAATGATGAGAAGGCGTGAAGAAGAAATTAAAAAGAGGGCGAACTTCCCTACTCATTCCAGTTTCAAGGTGAATTTGCAAGTCAATCCGGGACAGAGAGGGCRTGAAGCATCCATTAGAAAAGGGCAAGAAGCAAGCAGRAAGAGGCGCGATCAGAAATGGCTTCATCTTCRACAGGCAAGCCGAGCACGRAAGAGAGGTTAAAGGAAATGGATAAAGYATTGGAAAATCTRAAGCAATTGCTTCAGTATCAGCTAGACTTCCTTGAGAACTTGGACTCAGAAGCTGGTAGAAGAATGGAGAAGCTTGAGGCGGATATCACCACTACAAAGCTTGGATTTACGGAGGMGCTGGATAAGCTGCATAGGGAACTAAAAAATCCTCAACAGRAATTCGAASAAAGAATAGATCAGYTGGAAGCAAACATGGSTCAGCTGAACAGCGACTGGAATCATGACCCTATGAACTAATCCAGCTCACTAGMAGTCTGTCARCAAGATCTGTTYAGCAAAATGRCATTTTGTATAGAAGCCATTGCTGTAAATAATTCTGTACCTGTTGAAGGTTTACAGAAACTAGATCAGATTCAAAGTCTATAGCTATAGAATTAGAAGGTTTTTCATAAAGGAAGGCCCGAAGAAATTCGAGGCCTTTTTGTAATCGAATMTGTGGCCAGTCCACCTTTTTAATATAATCCATAACCGTTTTCGTMAAAAAAAAAAACTTGTGATTGGATAATASCTTTAATCTTTGTTCGCTCATATGGCCYAACTGTTGATGCCACAGTCRAACAGAATCATTGTCGTTCTCAKATACCATTRTCGCATGATYTGATTCARTCCTCCCTTCTAACAGAAACAKGTTACCAACTTTCTTTGCTTTCATAACCRGTAGAATTCATTTGTAGACTTTCATAACTCCACCTTGAACAATACTCTTATAACCTCCTGTGTCTAAGACTCCCAAMGAGATTAGGTTCTYCCTAAGCTCARGTATATGTCTTACATCARTTAATATTTTAACAGTTCCATCAAACATCTTAATTCTAATGCTACCAATTCCCACAACTTTACACGAGATATCATTTCCCATGTAAATTATTCCATCATCTATAGACTGATAAGAGTAATAAACCARTGTCTATGAAGACACATGTGGTTTGAARCACCAAAATCTAATAACCACTGTTGATTATAACGTGAACCAATACTAATTGATAAAACTTCATCAGTCATACCTAAACCTRTTGCTGAACCTRTTTCGGTTGCATTTGCTTCCTTCGTCTCTTTYGGGGGGGTCTTCTTTGGAGGCTTGTTGTCGCTTCCAACAGTCCTTCTTCRGGTCTCCAGATTTGCCACAAAACCRACACTTAAGCTTGCTCTTTCTGCCCTTCGACTTTGACYGAGAGAAATCCCTCTGACYGTGTCCTCTTTCTTTARGTCTGCCTCTGATCACCATCGCCTCAGATGTAGAGGTTTCTAAATTGGTTTTCTTCCTTTTTTCCTCAGACAGTAAAGCTCCAACAATGTCATCAAACTCAATACTTTATGTTGCACTGAAACTAATAGAGGTAACAAAATGATCCCATGACGCGRGCAAAGAACATAATAATGTAATCGTCTTATCTTCAGATTTGAATTTCACTCCCATGYTAGTCAATTGAACTAAGAGAGTCTTAAAGGTATTTAAATGATCAGCTATCTTCATACCTTCCTTCATGCGTAAACTGTACAATTGTCTTTTCAGAAAAATCMTGTTCGTCAAGGATTTCATCATGTACATGCTTTCYAGCTTTGACCACAAACCGGTTGATGTCTTCTYTGTAACAATGTTGAACAGTACATCATCARCCAAACATAGACGTATGGCACTCAGTRCTCTCGCATCCATCTCATCCCAGTCTTCRTCAGTTATGGATGCGGGTTGTTTTGCTTTTCCCAAAAACGCCTTCACCACACCTTGTTGCACAAGCAGATTGTGCATCTCAACCRCCCAAATCTYGAAATTGTTCTTGCCATTRAATTTCTCAATTTTGAACTTARCACTCTATGTCTTTGCTATTAGAGGAAACATAAAAAAACACCACTACTTGTAATAACCAAGACTTTATATGAAAAATAACYTTATGTTATGTTTAGAAATTGAACTCAAAAACTTAATGGTGTWAAGGTTTTTCAAAAAAAATATTTTATTCCTCARTAAAATATTTTGATACCTTTTTRCCAAATCCAAAAAAATTCAAAATTTATACATCTTAAAATATTTTAATATCTCTTTATGCATATTACTCTCACCATACCATTGCATTCAACCATTAGAAAATAAGCATCCACCATTMGACCATACCRTTTATGCATACAATATTTAAAAAAAGGCCTTTAATTCTTTCAAAACACAGAGCCTTTAATCCTTTAAATAATATGCCATCCCTTTAAAAAAGRTATTCTGTTGTATACTACCATARCAAAAAATATTTTTTCATTCCAAAAATATKAARACATACRCTGAAGTTTCCGCACCTTTCAAGTGAGTGGCCTGCGTACTTTAAAGGGCCGCCGCWCCTTCCGTATGGTTGGACTGMGGAGATCTCAAAATTGACCCGTGCGTGAAGTGGGCCGYTGTGASCTTTGAGAGGAGGGACCTGCAAAAATTTGGGAGTAGAAGCAYCTCGAGCYACTGCTACTTCGRATTTTGATGCTCTYGATGTTTTTTCTTTCAACCAGCGTTAATACCATTTGTTGAAATTTGTACAAATGTGAAAACACAAATATCACATAAGATAATCAATAAGAATGCAGACAACAACAATTTATGTGGATGTTGGGCTACRTCCAGTATGGATTGWTTTATTATTCAGATCAAAAAAATTACAACARACTCRYACTCATCTCACACCTCTCATTACACCATTTTTTGGATTYTCCTTTATTCCTCTATAAGCTTACATCAATAATGAACATAATTATGAACATAATTAGATTAATTACATMACTAATTCTAAAYTTGTGCATTTATATCAAATTGRCARATTTATAYTAYCACAAAAAAAAYGCTCCACTAAATCTGCTCATATCTACTAAATCTAAAAAAWTTGTTGACATATTCAACATTTGTGATATTRAGGRAAAAACGAGGCATTAGCCACCAATGAATGGGTTTGCCCCTGTCAATTCCATTCTTTGTTATCTTAAATTTTCAGGGYTGGTTGTTGCCTTGTCTCTATCCTTTGAACTYGATAACTCCCTGTCTCCTCCCTCGGGACTGGGTGTCTAATGYCAATCACACAGTTAKTACTCTCAAATTTGATTTCCTCTCCCAGTGTCATCTCGAGTTTTGGCACCTCGTTGAGCATCTGTATTCCTGTCTTCAAGTCTGGGGAAACTTTTTTTCGGAYTCCCCCTTATGTTCAGACTACAACCCTCATAGAATCTCAAGACAAGTTTTGAAAAGCATTATCAAGTTTAAGGTCTCAATCAACTATTCAGGGATAGACGACAACTTGACCATTGACTTCAGTAAGTATAMGATCTCTCTCCAAAATCTTGGAGCAATTATCAAATTGGTTGAAACAAAATGCAAAATTACAATAAAGCCAAGTTTCTTCAGCGACAATCAGATTTGGCATTCTRTTGACGGCAAAATTACAATAAATGCAAGTTTCTTCAGCGACACACAATCAAATTTGGCATTCTGAACCTTGGCAATCTTAGAACCAGGCAAAACATTAATAAGTCTATTATGGTTCCTTCGAGTAGGAATATCAAGAGGATATTTATTATGCCATCTTGAAGACATTTTAGAAAGGACTCGAGATCAACTCAGGGAGCATGTTGTTCACCTCACCCACTTGAACCATTCAATACAAAATTTGTTCCATCGTGATAGTTTGAGGATTGTAGATCTCGAACATTCAATTGTCATCCTTTCTTAAAGAGGCGACTTACTAGAACATGAACTCATTCATTACAAAGCAAGGGAGAAGTTCATTACAAAGCAAGGGAGAAGGAGCAACAAAGAATTTATGAATTAAGGAACAAGAGAACTAGATTGCATGGAACTAATGGAACAGGAATGCGTTCAGTTTCGAGCAGCAATGAATCCAAGGCATTCAACCTTTGGATCCATCAATCAAACCACAAGAAATAAGCAAGGACATTCTGAAAAAGTACATGTAGGAAGTGTTGTGAAATTGATGAAGACAGAAGACAACATGCCAATTCTAGCAGAAATAATTAAGGAGCCTTCACAAAATCTATTTTGTGATAGCATTTCAAATGCTTTTTGTTATTAGCCCATAATATATTTTGTTATTAAACCATTATATAAATAATGGGCCTTCCCATAAATCTGTTTTGTAATTTTTCAAATGCATTTTCTTATTAGCCCAATATAGAAAAGTTTTTAGCTGCAAGATAAAAGTTCTTAGCAGGTATCTTGCAGGGACAGGCAACTCTCAAGACTCTCTTACCTCAGGGCAAGAGACCTGGTCTCATTCAAAAAGGAACCATTTCAAAAAGAAACCATTTTTTGTAGTCTTTGAAAGACTTTGCTGCTTGTTAAAAGACTTTGCTTCTTGTTTTGCCTAGGTACAATTATTTTAATACAATCTTAATCAGTTCCTTTAATATAATCTTAATCAGTTCCTTTTAATAAAGGAAATTTTCCTCAAATAAAAATTTCAAAAAAGAATAGAAACTTGCACAGCGGCAAAGTCGGCTGGTGAAGGAACGCGCACGCAGTTAAAATTAGTTCAAACCCAACCTAGGCGCATGAAAATAAATAAAAGAACCTCAGTCATGGCGTTAAAACCCAAAACCCCGCGTGCACAGTTAAAACCCAAGAACAGGAAAAAAATAAAGAAAACCTGGCATAGAAAAAAAAATAAAAGAACGCCCACAGTTAAAACCCCATGCTACAGTTAAAACCCCGTGCTATAGTAAATAATGGATCATTATTATCAAGTTAATTACACTCTAAACATAGAATCTTATTCATTGATTTGAAATTTGAGAAAAAGACTAAGAATATACTAGCATATTTTATTGTTAATTAATATTAAGATTAGTAAAAACAAAAAATAATATATTTTTTGTATAAATAAATAAATTAAAACTTATTAAAATGTTTCTTAAAAATTCTTAAACTCAATCAAAACAATAACAATGACAATTATATTTTATATTATAATCTGACATAAGTTCTAAAAACTCTAATATTATATATATTTAAAATAAATAAATTAACATAAATATTATTTATCATTCACAATAAACACGTTTTACCTTTATGGTAAATTTTACCTTGATACCATAAAAACATATACTGAATAATCATTAATTAATAAAGACATCCAACCCAATTTATCTTTATGAATCCTCAATCTTTATGGTACGTTTTACTATTATTCACAACAAACCATTCATTTTACCTACCCATTTTAACTTGATACTATAAAGACATCTATTGAATAATAGATAACTAATCAAAACATCTATATATTTATAATAAATTAATTAAAATAAATATTATTATTAACAACAATCCCTTCCATTTTAACTTTATAATATAATATTGAATAATAAATAACTAATCAAAATATCTATATATATATATATATAATAAATAAGTTAAAATAAATATTATTATTCACAAACCATTTTATCTTAATAAGATATCTACTGAATAATCCCATTTCAACTTAATAAAACATCTAGTAAATAATCATTAATTAATATAGACATCCAACCCATTTTATCTCTCATTCCCAAATCAACTCATTTTAACTTCAAACTATCCCATTTTAGCTTAATAAAACATCTAGTGAATAATCATTAATTAATATAGACATCCAATCCATTTTATCTCTCAATCCCAAATCAACTCATTTTAACTTCATACTATCACATTTTACCTTAATAAAACATCTAGTGAATAAACATTAATTAATATAGACATTCAACTCATTTTTATCTCTTAATCCCAAATCAACTCATTTTAACTTTCATACTATAAAAACATCTATTGAATAATCATCAACTAATAAATGTATTATAATACACTTTTTCTATTAATGCCCCCCCTCCCACCAACCCTTTATTAATGCCCCCCAACCTTCATAGGGTGGGTGGAAGTAGGGGCATTAATAATACACTTTATCTATTAATGACCCTCTTTCCACCCACCCTATGAAGGTTGGGGGGGCATTAATACAGGGTGGGTAGGTGGGTATGTGGGATGGGGCATTAATAGAGTAGGTGGGTGGATGTACACTAAAATGTCCCCCTCACACCCACCCTATGAGGATTGGGGGGTATTAATAAAAATATATATATATTCCTATTAATGCCTCCACCCTTATAGGGTGGCTGGGAGGCAGGCATTAATAAAAAAAAATGTATTATTATAATACACTTTTTCTATTAATATCCCCCTCCCACCCTAATAATACATTTTTTCTATTAATGTGCCCCTCGCACCCTCTAATTAATATAAACATCCAACCCATTTTATCTCTCAATCCCAAATCTCCAAATCTCCAGGAAAACTCAACCGGATGTAGTTGGTCTTCAACTGAATCACTTTCTGACCCCTGATCATATCATGTACTACATTTTTGGATGGATGACTGACCTGTGTCCAATTCTCCTTCTTCATCCTCCCTATCTGAGTAAATGTTCATATTCATATTTTTGTACTCATCTACCATGGTTAGGAATCTTTTTATTTGCTCATCGTCTTAAAACACCTGCCATTGTTTAATGTTATTTGGAATGGCGGGCTTGCGCATTACTTTAACTGAACAAGATAGATGATCCAGATCTGGGGACTTAAACTCAGCACCAAATTTGACAACTCATTTTAACTTTTATACTATAAAGACATCTATTGAATAATCATCAACTAACAACTAATAAAAACATCTATTGAATAATCATCAACTAATAAAGATATCTATGGAATAATCATTCACTAATAGTTATAAAAACTTATAATAAAATAAAATAACTTAAATTATCTTATTCATCATAACTTTAAAATAAATAAATTTCTATTAATCACAATAAGCTCAAATCAATCCTAAATCCCCAAAATAAAATAAATAAATTCCTATTATTCACAATAAACCCAAATCAATCCAAAAACAATCCTAAATCCCAAAAATAAAATAATAAATTCCTATTATTCACAATAAACCCAAATCAATCCCAAAAACACGCCCATTACATGTCTCTCAATCCCCCAAATAAGCCCATTATATCTCTATGAATCCCTCAAAATCCCCCAAATAAACCCATTATATCTCTCTCAGTCCCTCAAATAAGCACATTATATTTTTTTTTCTCTCTCAGTCCCCCAAATAAGCCCATTATATTTTTTAATATATAAAAAAAAAACCCAAATCAATCCTAAATCCCCAAAAAGAAAACCCAATTCAATCCCCAAATATCAATAACCTTCTTGGACTTACCTGTAAACTCTCCATCCTAATCGTTTCCACGACTCTGAGGTTCCTGCATAGTGTGAGAGTCCCATCAGGGAGTACCTTCCACGGCTGGAGGGGTCGGGGGTGCAGACATGCCTTGGAACATATCAGCAGCCTCTCTATATAACTCCTTTTGTTGTGCAGGGTTGAATGGCAGAGCTCTTGTATCGACACCCCAAAATTTTGGGTAGTGGGTAAAGGAGCCTCTGGTTGTTCCTGACATACTAACAAATATATATATAAAAAAACCCAAATCAATCCTAAATCCCCAAAAAGAAAACCCAAGTCAATCCCCAAATAAGCCCATTATATCTCTCATTATATCTCAGTCCCCCAAATAAGCCCATTATATCTCTCATTATCTCTCTCAGTCCCCACAAATAAGTCCATCATATTTTTTAATATAAAGAAAACACTCAAATCAATCGTAAATATCCCCAAAAAATCGTAAATATCCCCAAAAAGAAAACCCAAATCAATCCTACAAAGCCCATTATATCTCTCTCAATCCCCAAATCAAACTTATTAAGCCCATTTAATATCTCTCTCGATCCCCAAATCAATCCTATTAAACCCATTTAATCTCTCTTAAGCCCATTTAATATCTCTCTCGATCCCCAAATCAATCCTATTAAACCCATTTAATCTCTCAATCCCCAAATTGATCCCAATCCCATTATATCTCTCAATCCCCGAATGCTTTATACAAAATAAATACTTCTTAAGAATCTGATTTATACAAAATAAAAACTTCTTTAAGAATATGTTTTATTCAGCATAATTTATCATATTCTGGAACAAACAAATCCATATTATTCATCACATTTTATCATATTCTGGAACAAACAAAACCATATTATTCATCATATTCTGAAATAAACAAATCCATATTATTCAATCCCCAAATCAATCCTATTAAACCCATTTAATCTCTCAATCCCCAAATTGATCAAACCCATTTAATCTCTCAATCCCCAAATTGATCCCAAGCCCATTCTATCTCTCAATCCCCAAATGCCTTATACAAAATAAATACTTCTTAAGAATCTGATTTATACAAAATAAATACTTCTTTAAGAATATGTTTTATCCAGCATAATTTATCATATTCTGGAACAAACAAATCCATATTATTCATCATATTTTATCATATTCTGGAATAAACAAAACCATATTATTCATCATATCTTATCATATTCTAGAACAAACAAAACCATATTATTCATCATATCATATTCTGAAATAAACAAATTCATATTATTCATCATATTCTGATATAAACAAATTTATCTCACTCAATTCCCAAATCAATCCCAAATAAATTCATATCAATCCCAAAATTCATATCAATCCTCAATCCCAAATAAATTCATATCAATCACAAATGCTTTATACAAAATAAAAACTTCAAAACAAATTCATATTATTCATCATATTCTGATATAAACAATTTTATTTCACTCAATGCCAAAATCAATTCATATCAAAATAAATACTTCTTAAGAAACTGATTTATACAAAATAAATACTTCTTTAAGATTATGTTTTATCCAGCATAATTTATCATATTCTGGAACAAACAAATCCATATTATTCCTCATATTTTATCATATTCTGGAACAAACAAAACCATATTATTCATCATATTCTGAAATAAACAAATTCATATTATTCATCATATTCTGAAATAAACAAATTCATATTATTCATCATATTCTGAAATAAACAAATCTATCTCACTCAATTCCCAAATCAATCCCAAATAAATTCATATCAACCCCGAAATTCATATCAATCCTCAATCCCCAAATCAATCACAAATGCTTTATACAAAATAAAAACTTCAGAACAAATTCATATTATTCATCATGCTCTGATATAAACAATTTTATTTCACTCAATGCCCAAATCAATTCATATCAATCCCAAATGCTTTATGCAAAATAAAAACTTCTTAATCCTACTAATCTGTTTTATCCAACATAATTATCATACTCTAAAATAAACAAATTCATATTACTCATCATTTATCCAACATAGTTTTATCATATTCATCATAAACAAATTCATATTACTCATCATTTATCATAAAACAAATTCATATCACTCATCATTCAAAAGAAGCCCATTTTACTCCCTCGATCCCCAAATCAATCCCAAATAAATTCATATCATTCATCATTCACAATCTGCCCATCTTAAGCTTCCCTCGCAAATAAGCACATTGTATTTCTCAATCCCCAAATGCTTTACACAAACGAAAAACTTCATACTGTAGGAACACTTATGAAATAATGATTAATTATTAATATAAAGTCCTACATTAAAACAAAATTAACATAAATTATCTTATCGATCATACACCATAAACCGATACTATCCATTATAGTCCTACATTAAAACAAAATTAACATAAATTATCTTATCGATCATACACCATAAACCGATTCTATCCATCATAAATCCGAAATAATCCTTACATCTATCTTAGCCATCTTAATTCTGATATAAACTTTTATGTAAAGAAAGCACTAGACTAAAACCATATGCTATAAACTAGAATTTCCCTGTGCCTGCAGTGCCAATTCATCTTATCCAATTTAAGACTAAAACGAACTCTATACAATAGAAAAAGCTTCATATTACAATAGAAAAAGCTTCATATTATCAGAAGCATACACAAAATATCAACATGAATTAATAATTATAGTTCATATAAAAAAAACCCTCTAAAATAAACTCTATACAATAAAAAGAGCTTCATATTATCAAAAACATACACAATATTAATAATAATTATAAATCATCAAAATCATACACAAAATATCAGCGTTGATTAATATTTACAAAAAAGTTATCATTATCCATACATCACAAAATAAACACCATTAACAGAAATGAACATTCAGAGACATCCAGCATCTCCAGTGACGTACAATGTTCAACACCTTGACACTTGGCATTCCAAAGCATCTCCAATGACATACAATGTCCAGCAGAGAACAGACACTTGGCATTCCAAAGCTTCAACATAACCTCCCAAAGCCTTTCAGCTTCACACATCCGCCTGCCCACAAGTCCTGCAAAGATGCTAATGATTCCGTACTTGGCAGCAGTCGAAGCTTTGTCGCCTGCTCCAGCCCCCTGATTCTCTTCAGCTTCACACAATCGTTTGCCCATAGCTCTTCCAGACATACCAATGCTTCCATACGTGGCAGCTGTTCTAGCTCCGAGCACCCTGTGACACTTAGCTTTGTCGCCTGCTCCAGCCCCCTGATTCTCTTCAGCTTCACACATTCATCTGCGTAAAGCTCCTCCAAACACATCGGCATCTGCAAAAACGTTCACATGCTTCAACAGTAAGAACGATATTTATATATGGGTCATCATTCTCATCTACAAAACCTTTCCATTTCATTCGAGAGAACGATATTAGTAGCGACTAAACATAAAACTGCACCTAACACAACAAATTTTAATTTACCTGTGATTCGTCTCGCCACACTTGTAGATCCATTACATTCTTCATTGGATTCCAGGAAAGCAGAACAGAACAGGGACATTGAAAAATAGACACAGCAATAGAGAATTACTGAGTAATGGATAATAACCTCAGACTACATGGAAGGGAGGTGACTGAGTAGTTTCTTCAGCCGGTAGAAATAGTAGAGAAGACTGAAAGGGAAAACACACTGATGCCGAAGCTGTGCAGAGATATATACTTCAAACCCTGTCCCTTTACTCCTCGTTTTTGCTGATGTCTGAACACGCGTTTTCCATCAAGCGCGCCAAGCCTTTACTACTCCTACGAGCTTTCAATGTACAGTTATTGAAGCGCACCTCACGGCGTTAAAAGATATACAGGAGAAAACGCAAACGTTGAAGGAACGACAAGATGGTCACCGGCCTCACGGCGTTAAAAGATGTATATGTTTTAATTGCGGTAGCATCGACAAAACGTTGTCAGGTTAAATGCTGTCATCTACTGGAAAAGATTAAATGAGTCGACTGCTAATATGAGATACATTTCTCATATCCACAAAAAAAAAATATATATTTCGTTTTTTTTTTTTAAATATAATTTTTAAACAACAGCTATTCCTTGCCTTTGCTTTTAAAGCAAAGGTTAGTGGTCAATGGGTTTTCGGCAGTTAAATAAAACTTATTTATTTTTACCTAAATCAACTTACAAGTGGATCCGACATTGGGTGTTCAGAGTAATGGGTCTTCTCTCATAATTCCACCTTCAGTGGAATTAGACTATCAAGATATACCATCTACTTCTTGTCGTGATTTATCTACAGACTCTACCAATAAGAAATTCTCCTGGTCTCGCGGCTTAGGACTTGAGACCTCGCTTATAAAAACTTGCATTGCTCAGAGGAAAGCTTGCCTATAAAAACTTGCAGTGCTTAGAGGAAAGCTTGCTCTACTGTTACTCTATCTACTGATTCACCTACTGAATTGACTGACCTTGGGGCGCTTAGAGGCATCAAAGCCCTTGCCAAGTCACGTCCATGATACTCTTGTCCCTAAACATTCGTGGGGTTGGAGGCGCCCTAAAAAAGGCCTTTCTCCGGTGACTGATTGATAACATTCATCCAAGTATTATTTTTCTATAGGAAACCCTAGTGGACGAACAACGTTCTCGTGCATTTATCAATGGACTAAAGCCACAATGGCTTGTTAGTGCAGTGAATTCGGTGGGCACATCGGGTGGGTTGGTTGTGGCTTGGGACCCTGTCTTTTTTTATCTAAAGCCATTCTTCTGTTGTGGTGGCATCTTATTGACAGGCACCTGTTGCGCCAACAAGCGACAAGTCAACCTTCTCAACGTTTATGGACCTTGTATTGATAAACTTGCTTTTTGGTCAAAGATATCGGCATCAAATCTTCTAGCGAAACCTAATCTCATTCTTACGGGGGACTTCAACTTTACCTTAGCTTCTTTTGATAATTGGGGAACGAATGCCTCCACAGATGCAGCGGCCTCATAGTTCAGCGATATATTCCAACAACACAATTTGGTCGACCTATTACCGGTCGAGGTGGTTCCCACTTGGAGAAATGGTAGGTCTAGTTCAGCGAGTATTTCAAAGCGCCTTGATCGCTTCTTCTTATCAGATTCCCTTCTTCAACATTCTGACAGATATAGAACTTGGGTCGCATATCCTTACATCTCGGATCATGCCCCCATTATTCTACAGTTGGATTCTTACTCTCATCGCTCTTCATACCCTTTTAAGTTTAATCCAATTTGGTTGGAGAATCCTGTTTTTTAGCGTCTAGTCTCTGATGTTTGGACTGATCATTCCTATAAAAATGAGCTGGATGTTTAGAGACGTTTAGCTGGTAAATTAAAAGATTTAAAATCAAAAGTGAAATCTTGGGCCCGACAACAGATATCAAAGACTTTTGAATGACTATCGCAGCTTGAACACGACATACAAGTTTTGATCTTGGAAACCTCTGAGAGAAAGGGAATTGATCCTATAAGTCTACAACAACATTTAAAACTCCTTGAGATAGAACGGAATAATCTACTACTAATTGAGGAAGCTCACTGGCGTAAAAAAAGCAGAGCCACTTGGATCAACTGTGGAGATAGCAATACAAAAAAAATTCACAAATTTGCAAGTCACAGAAGGAATCACAAGCATATTTGGGAACTACAATCGGATGGAGTTGTCTCTATCACTGGACAGGACAACCTTCTAGATGCGGCATTCAAACATTTCAAAAGTGCCTATTGAGATAAAGGTCTTACTAACATTGCAGATCAAGCATCTATTACGAGACTCTTTCCAAAAATCATTAGTGATCGTGAGGCAGAACTTCTTTTTGCTCCTTGTACAAAAGAAGAGATTTGGAAGGTGCTCAACACCTTTAAAAAGAATAAAAGTCTTAACCCGGATGGCTAGACAGTCGAATTCTATCTCCATTTCTTTGATCTGATCAGTGACGACCTTTGGGAACTGGTTGAAAATTCTAGACTCAGAGGAACGGTTTATCGGGCTCTAAACTCCACTTTTCTGACTCTGATTCCAAAATCAAATAATCGTAACTCCTTCAGTGACTTTAGGCCTATTGCGTTGTGTGTTAGCATTGAGAGTCACCCTCAGATTGCGGGAGGATAAGCCCAGTACCCATCAGAGTTTTTGGTGGATGTTGGTTTTATGTGAGTGGAGGTCAATGGACAAAACTCAATATATGAATGATGTTCAACACAGAACTAGACAAGAAATGCACAGGGAAGTGAGGGTCACATTAACTTCAGTCAATGAGTTGAGTTTAATTGTGAGCAAAGGGAAGACTTAGTGAGAAAGGTGAACAAGACTGCTATGGGCATTTGGCTTTCAAGCAACTTGGAGAAGAAAAACTTAGACTTGAGATCACTCTTGAGTTCAAGCTTCAGACGTTGAAATATGTCCAAACAACACAGTCACAACAGCACAATGATCAAACCTACATCACCATGCTCTGATGGGTACTGGGCTTATCCTCTCGCAATCTGAGGGTGACTCTCAGTGCTAACATTCTTGGCGTCGTTGTCGGGGAACGAATTGAAGACATTTCCCTGGGTAAGAACGACAAAGAAATTCTGATTCTGAATGTGCATCAGATATCAGTACCATTGAAGATTGCAATTTGTACCTGGTGACACCACTGTTTCAGTTTTGCCTCCTAAAGGCAGACACGCGAGGTCAACTCCATTGTTGCCTCTAGCAATGTCTGAAGCTGACCCAGAGGAAATTATCAGAAAGAGAAAGACTGCTCAAAAAGGTACCTCCACTGTTGTACTAAGTTTTTTTGATAATTTGCATAATCCCTCTTTACAAACTCCAGTAATTGTTTCTGATTCTCCTATTATACAAACTGCTGGAGTTTCAAGAAATTTAAATTTTGGGAGTTTTCCTGTCGATTTATCCCCTCCTATTCTTGGTTTGGAAGGAGAGAGCTTTGACACCCCTTTCTCCCCCGAAGTTGTGAAGTAGAAGGAGAGAGCTTTGACCTTAGAAGACTTTCCTACTCCAGACTTTACTACTCCTCCTCCTCCTATTAGAGTTGCTGCAGTTACAAAAGGGGAAACCTTTGTTACCTCTAGCCCCTCATCTTTATCTCCTAACACTCAACCTTTTCCTATTTCTCCCAGAAGCACAACCCTAGTCTTGCCTGTCCAAACTCCATCTTCTACTGGTTCTCCTCCAGTTCATGTCCAAACGGCGGGTGCTAATCCTCCTAGGAACAGGATGGCTGAGATATTGGCTGCTACATACGCCCCTCTGGTTTTACCTCAGCCTATGAATGCTTTCCTAGCCACAGACTACCTTAAGTACATGCCCCAGTTCACAAGAGAGGGAGACATGACTGCAGAAGAGCACCTTTCATCCTTTTATAGATTTGCAGAGATTCAAGTCATTGAAAATGAAGATGTGTGGATGAGAGTTTTTGTACATAGCCTTGATGGTGATGTCAGGGATTGGTTTAAGGACTTGCCTCCTAGATCTGTTGATGATATCGTTGCTCTGAACGATTTATTCTTGAGACATTAGGGAAATAAAAAATATCTCCTTTACTATGCTACAGAATTTGGGGCACTTAAGAGAGAAGAGAGGGAAGTTGCTTCAGACTTCTCGAAGAGATTTAATAAGATGTATAAAAATATTCTCACTGAAGTTAAGCCTATAGAAACCTCTGCCAAGATGACTTATGCTAGTGCTTTTAACCTTGAGTTTTGCCTCTTGTTGAGAGAAAGAAGAGCTACCTCCTTGGCTCATATGCAAGATGCAGCCCTTGAAGTAGAATCCAATATATTGGTAGTTGACAAGCTTAGGAGTAAGGTTGATAGGGATAGAAGAAAGGGTAGGTCTTAAGCCTCGACTTCTAGTTCCTCTGCTTCCCCCCCTCAAATGGATGAAGTAACCAAGCTACTAAAATCACTTTCTGTTAGAATGGAAAGGCTAGAATTGGAAGGAAAGCAGAGCTATAAGAATTCTCAAAATGCTGATAATAGGGGTAGTTTCAAAAGACCAAACAATGCTCCTCAGATCATGCAAAGAGACCAAAGAAACAGGGACAGAGATGATCAGAGAATTCAAGCTCCTCTCCAAAATAACCTTGTTATTGATGAAGAAGGAGAGGAAGAAGAGCTTGATCCCGAAATCCATTGTCTTGGAGACACCTCCTCATTTCCTCATTTAACCCAAACTCTATATGAGGAGTCTCTCATGGATAGTCAACTAAATGAGTTGAGTAAATGGGAAAGGACCAATAGCAATCCAAACAAATATAACCTCAGGTCCAAGAAGAAAGAAGGAAAGCCTGACATTCCTGATCAGCCTGTTAGAACCGAAAAACTGGCTAAAAATGTGGCAGGAGGCGTTAAAGAAAGGGAGGCAAACCCCCTAGTCAAAGGCCCTGTCCCAGAAGTGAAGGAGGTTGTGAAGCCTCCCTCCTCTTTTAGCTTTGATCATGAAATTCAAAAGATTAGGATCCTGGTGCCCCTTTCAGAGTTAGTCCAACATGAGGGTTTAAAAAAATGCCTTTCAAAAATGTTGCAGCCTGAACCTTCATCTCATTCCACTGACTCAGTCAACCTCCAAGATGAAAAGTCGGTTGTCATACTAGGACCTTTGGTAGAGGATATAGATGATTCCTCCCCTCCTTTCTATACATCGTTGAATATTCATGATAAAGTGTTGCACAATTGCTTAATGGATTCAGGGGCATCTCACAATCTCATGCCCAAAATTGTCATGGATGAGCTTGGGTTGGAGGTTACAAAAACCTACCATGACCTGTATTCATTCGACTCCAGGAAGGTGAAATGCCTCGGGGTTATTAAGGATCTGGCGATCTCCTTGTTTCAATTGCCAATGAAAAGTGTGGTCATGAACATAGTGGTAGTTGATGTCCCCCCTAAGTTTGGGATGCTCTTGTCCA
The DNA here is from genome assembly GCA_009831015.1 of Picea engelmannii. Classification (NCBI taxonomy): domain Eukaryota; kingdom Viridiplantae; phylum Streptophyta; class Pinopsida; order Pinales; family Pinaceae; genus Picea; species Picea engelmannii. Next base: position 570,884 of record ML789846.1, read on the forward strand.
GATCATGGATCAAAAGACTAGGGGGAACTTTGCACATGGATCTATCATATGCCAGCATTCCTGTGTTTGAAGGGGAACGTAGAAAGCTTTATAGAGAAGCAAAACTTGCCTACATTATTAGTGATAAAGCCAATCCCATCAACCACCCCATTTTCTCAGTCGATACTGATTTAGGAACCATTATTTTGCAACTCTCTGATGTTCCTCAACCACCTATTGAAATTAGAAAGCAGCCTATTACCTTTTGTGAAGAGCCTCCCCCCAAGACCTCTGTGTGGAAAATGTTTTTTGATGGAGCCTCTTTTAAGAAAAGTGTTGGCGCTGGAGTAGTTTTTATTTCCCCCACCCAAGAAACCATATCTTTGTCCCAGAAGTTGGAATTTGAAACAACAAACAACATGGCAGAATATGAGGCTCTGGTCTTGGGTTTGAGAGCTGCCAAAGACATGAAAATTGAGGAGCTAACAGTGTTTGGAGACGCTGAGCTGATTTTCCATCAAGTCAAAAATATGTATCAGGCTAAGCACCCAAGGTTAAGGGCCTATAGAAATGAAGTATGGGATATGATTGACAGTTTCTTCTTGGCTTTTAATATTTCATTTGTTCCAAGGGAGGAGAACTCTGTGGCAGACTCATTGGTGGTCTCAGCAAGTAATTTCAAGGTCCTTTTTCCCCCAAAACTCAAGTATGAGGTGGAGATAAAATATAGACCCTCTATTCCCGACAATGTCAAACATTGGAAGGTCTTCGAGGATGATATTGAGATTAAGAAGTTCCTTGAGACTGTGGATGAATTTTCTGATATGCATATTGATTAGGATCAAGAGTCTGAAGAAAGGCAGCATGTTGATGTTTTTATAAATAAGATTGCTAACCATCATATTGTTCAATTACCTAGAAACCACATTCCAAAGGGGCTTGTCCCTTTGGAGAGATTGTTTGACAGAAATGATGTTGTTGTAAAGGTTGAAGGATCAACTGAAGAGGATGATGTGACTAAATGCAATCTAGGAACAAAGGAGGATCCCAAATGGGTCAAACTGTCTAGCAACTTATCAAAGGAGCAAAGGGCTAAGTATGTCAGACTCTTGAAGGAGTTCGCTGATGTGTTTGCTTGGACATACAAGGACTTGAGAACATATGCCACCAACATCATTGAACACAAAATCCCTTTGAAAGAGGATGCCAAACCTTTCAAGCAGAAGCTCAGACAGATAAATCCCATGCTGTTGTCGATTATGGAAAAAGAGGTCAAGAAGTTGTTGGATGCGCAAATCATCATCCCTTTGAGATTTTCAGAGTGGGTAGCTAATTTGGTGCTCGTGAGGAAGAAAAATGGGGAAATCAGGTTGTGTGTCGATTTCATAAATTTGATCAGGAGCTCCAAGAAAGATAACTACTCCTTGCCAAAAATGGAGCACATCTTGTAGAGAGTGATTGGTTCATCTAGGATGTCTATGGTTGATGGTTTCTCTAGGTACAATCAGATCTTTGTCTTGCCTGAAGATAGAGAGAAGATAGTTTTCACAACTCCTTGGGGCAAATTCATGTATGCTAAAATTCCCTTTGGGTTGATGAATTTAGGAGCAACCTTCCAGCGAGCCATGGACATCGCCTTCATTGGGGAAAGGACAAATTTGTAGTCATTTATCTGGATGACATTACAGTATTCTCCAGGTCTGATAAAGAGCATTGTTATCATCTGAGGAAGGTTTTCCTTAAGTGCAGAAGGTTTGGTCTCTCCCTCAATCCCAAGAAGTCTTTATTTTCCATGCAAGAGGGAAAATTGTTAGGGCATATTGTGTCACCTGAAGGGGTGAAGATTGATCCGAGCAAAGTGGAGGCCATCCAGTCCTTGTCTCTTCCCAAGTCCAGGAAAGAGGTTCAGTCTTTCTTGGGTAAAATCAATTTATGAGAAAGTTCATTTCAAATTTTGTTGAGTTGGTTAAATACATTACAACCATGCTCAGATAGGGGAATGAAGTGAAATGGACTGCTGAGTCCAGAGATTCCTTCAACCAGATCAAGAGGGAGTTGACTAAATCACCTATGCTCGTCAACCTAGATTATTCCAAAGAATTTATGATATTTTCCTTCGCTTCATCTGATACATTGGCTGTTGTTTTGTTATAAAGAAATGCAGAAGGGTTGGAGCAGCCTATTTCCTTTCTCAGCAGATCACTGAGGGATGCAGAAGTGAGATATGATATCATGGAGAAGCAGGCCTATGCTTTCATGAAGGCCCTCAAGGCTTTCAGAATCTATGTTTTGCACTCAAAAATTATTGCATACGTCCCCTCAGCTTCAGTAAAGGAGATACTGATCCAACCTGATATAGATGGGAAAAGGAGCAAGTGGATTGCCAAAATTTTAGAGTTTGACTTGGAAATCAAACCCACCAAATTGGTGAAAGGCCAAGGTTTAGCTAGGTTACTGGTTGAATCAAATTGTAAATCATTGGGGGTTAATTTCATGAATATAGACTCAAGAAATCAACAAGCTGAGATTGCTGGTGAAGACTCTCACGTCAGCCCCAACTTAGAAGAATGCCCCTGGTACAAAGATATTATATAATTCCTGCAAAAGTTGAGGCCTCCCGATGGCTTGGACAAAAGTAAGGTGAGAGCTTTGAAATTCAGAGTAATCAAGTATTGTATCATTGATCAGATTTTATACTGGAAGGACCCTCTGGGAGTTCTATTAAGGTGTCTAGACCCACAAGAATCCCAAAAGAATATGACTGACTTTCATGATAGCTCATGTGGGGGACATCATTTTTGGAGGACCACGGCTTACAAGATCCTCCGAGCTGGCTATTTCTGGCCCAAACTTTTTATTGATATTTGTGCAAAGATTAGAGCCTGTGCTAAATGTCAAAAGTTTGTTGGAAAGCAACAACTCAAATCTTTGCCTTTGTATCCTGTAGCGGTTTCTGGACCTTTTCAGCAGTGGAGTCTTGACTTCATTGGAGAAATACACCTCAAGTGGCCAGCACGGGTGCATTTTGACTGCCACTGATTATTTTACCAAATGGATAGAGGCCATCCCCACAAGGAGTGCCTCCCACAAGGTAATTATAAATTCCCTTGAAGACATCATGTCCAGATTTGGTTGTCCAAGAAGGATCGTTATAGACAATGTTGCCTCATTCAGGGCCAAACCATTAATTAGTTTTTGCGAATAGTATGGGATTACATTGATCCATTCTACCCCCTACTACCCTCAGGGAAATGGTTTGGCATAATCTTCTAACAAAAGCCTCATAAGGATCATCAAAATATTGTTAGAAGACAACAAAAAGGCCTGGGATTCAAAGCTGAAATTCGCCTTATGGGCTGACCGGATCATAGCAAAAAGGTCATTGGGCATGTCTCCTTTTCAATTGGTTTATGGGTCCGAAGCAGTTTTTCCTGCTCATCTTGCTTTGCCTGTGGCAAAATTCTTCCAGGATTTCCAAGGAGAGCCTGACGATATGGTCAGAAGAATACTGCAGCTGGTAGAAGTGCAACAGAACAGGGAGCAGTTGGTTGATAAGACACAAGATCATCAACAAAGAATAAAGTAAGCCTCTGACAAGAGTGCTAGCAAGAAGGATTTTTAGTTGGGGGATCTGGTGCTTAAGTGGGATGCCCCCAAACAAGACAAAGGCAAACATGGAAAATTTGAAGCCTTGTGGGTCGGTTCTTTCAAGATTTCTAAGGTATTTTCGAACAACACCCATAAATTGCAAAACTTGGAGGATTCTGAAATTTTTGGCGGCCCTGTCAATGGGCGCTTTTTGAAGAAGTTTTTTGTTTAAGCCACAATCGGCGTTTCACCATTGTAAATACCACTCCTTGTTGTTTTGATTTTTTTTTAGTTTTTGTTTTCAATAAGAGACTCCATAACCCAAAGCTAAGGCACTGAAATTGCGCGTTCTTGGCAGCTCGCAGGGAGCATGCCATCCCCTATGGAGCCAAATGTTATCACATAAGGTTGTCAAGGGCCATGGGTGTGTGTCAGTATACCCGACTCTATAGTCTTGCCATGTCTCTATCCTTTTCGAAGACCAAATCTTAAGTTTTTCCCCCCTTCGGCTTGTAGATCGTTCTCTGTTTTTCCCTTGTTTGTTTGTGCGCCCTGTTTCCCCTTGATGTCTTACTTGAAGGAATTCTCAGCCCTAAGCCTCTCTATTTTTCTCTAAGAATGAATACCCGTCTCCTTTGTTTCAGTCGTTGTTCTTTCTGTTCTCCCAGCCCACAACAAATTGTCCAGGTCCTTGTTCACGCAGGTCGCAGCCATGGACACAAAGCACAACTTTCATAATAGTCCATTTCAGGCTTGAAACGTAAGCAACAAGTTGTTTAATCGTTCAATGACAGAGATTCCAAGAACAGTCCAGATCAACGGCCCACAGGAGTCCGAAAGTCCAAATTTGCGTGAAGTATAACACCATGAAAAGAGCCAAAGCCCGAAGCAAACGCGAGTTGTCGATCTTAAAGTGGACAAGTGGCAGTTGATCCTAGTGTTCGGGGAAATTGCTTCGGGAGTTTTTGAAGTGGGAAGTGTGTAAAAATGTCGAAGAGTCGAAGCCCGAACTCCCAAAGGAATTGTGGACCATTGATCTCAAAACTAGCAGGGAACCATTGATCCTAGCGACAGTGCCTCCCGAAGGCCCGAAGCGCTGAAGTGCCAAAGTAGCCAAAGTCCTGAAGTGGTCGAAGTCCCGAAGTGCCAAAGTGGTCGAAGTCCCGAAGAGGCCAAAGTCTCGAAGAGCCGAAGTACGTGGCACTCTCATTAGGCATGACACGTAGCACTCTTTCCAGGTCATCCTGTCATGGCCATGTCACCCTCCTTATCATGACACATCAACAGACACAACATCATATGACGTCAGTCTACCACGTCATCTGGACCACCCATCAGTGGGGACACACGGCAAAAATCCATGAACTTCGAGGGAAAGACCCAGGTTTGAGATTTGATTTTCCTAGAGTTCATTGCGGGGACACAACATGCTCGGGTGATAATTTTCGTGAGCGGTCCCGCAATTGAAACCATGGTAAGGAAAAAGTAATACGCGGCAGAAGGTGGTGAATTGCGGGCTCAAAAGCGGTGTAATTCCAAACCTCTTTTGACGGCCCCCCAATCACGTGCTCATATAGCGTTCTATCCAAGAGCAGCACGTGGCTGCCCCTTGAGCTTTAAGTCTCGTTGCGATCCCGAGAGGAGGCAGTTAATGAAAATGGAGCTGGTGGTTGAAACCTCGGCTTATTCCATAAATAGAAGGCATGGAAGACCCGGCCATGGGAATTGAACCGTCAGCCCATGGTACTCGTGTGGGCATCTTTTCCTGCAAAACCCATGCCGATCTGAGCACGCATCTGACAGAGGGGTGCACGTTCAGTCAGACAGAAGAACTCGCTGACGCAAAGCTTTGATTGTGGTGACCAGGTCACACTCTTGGTGGTGGCAAATTGTTTTGAGTATAAAAAAATAGTTTTAATATTTTTTTAAGGTCGTCAACTGGATGAGCAGAGCTCCCTATTTTGTAATGTTTTGATGCCAGAACTGTTCTTTGGTTATGTATTGGATTTGAGACTTTCAGATTAATAGAATTCAACCTGTCACACACCCACTCCGACAACTAAAAATTTTCACTCTTCCTCAAGGGATAGAATCCTCGAATTCCTACGGGGGCCTAGCGCAGGATAACTCTTTCCTTATCCACATCCATGTGATCGTTGGTTATGACCACAGGCCAAGCCAAGAGGCGCCTTTCGCGTTTCGCGACTCAGTGATGCAAGAGAGTCAAGTCCTCCGACTCTTCAAACCCCGAAACCCGAAATCTTACCTTTGATGAGATCAACGGCTGCGACTCTCCCCCTGATCCGACGGTCCTAGCCATATCGGGATTTCGGTAACTGGGAGTTCGAAATGCAGTGACCCAAACCACTGACTCTTCAAACCCCGAAACCCGATACGCGAGTTCTTGCACGAGATCCAACGATCCTCGATGAATTGGATCCAACGGTCCAGATCTTTTCGGAACTCCTCCTTTCTACCACATGACCATGTCCTGTGACCTAGGGTCCATCCAAAGAGCGCATCGGGGTTTCATATACCGGGATTTTGTGACTTGCGAAGATGAGGGGTCTTGCCCTTGGGTTTCCCGGGTGCCGAAACGTCAAAGCCTATTTACGCTAAACCAATTCGGGGTTTCGTATATCAGGATTTCGCAATGTGCAAAGATGAGGGGTCTTGCCCTTTGGGTTTCCCGAGTGCCGAAACGCCGAACCCAATTTACGCTAAACCAATTCGGGGTTTTGTTTATTGGGATTTCGCGATTTGTGAAGACGAGGGGTATTACCCTTTGGTTTCCCGGGTGTCAAAATGCTGAAACCTATTCACGCTAATCCAAATTCAGGGTTTCGTATTCCGGGATTTCGCGACTTGTGAAAACGAGGGGTCTTACCCTTTGACCACTCCAAGTTGCAAGTCAGTGAAATGCTACCCGACTGCCACATGTCCTGTGTCGATGGACGGTTCCGAATACTTCGGGATTTTTAGGACGTTGTCAAGTCCACTCTCTTGCCTATGCAAAGGTTGAGATCGACGGTCAATAGAGCTCAGACAGATCCTTGGATCTACGGTCCTGGATCCCATCGCTATTTGCGAAGGCTGAAGGGGTCGAGGTGTTAATGCCTGCACTCCTCCTCTAGATCATCGGTCTTGACAGATCTGGGGTATTTCCGAAAGGATTCCGACTATTCACCCACCAAATGATGGGGCATGCTCTTTCGATAACTGGACTCGTTGTCTTTTCTAATCTTGAATCATGAGATTCAACCTATCGGGGCTTCGAACTCCCACGACTTTGACACCTGAGAGAACTACTCTTTCTCGTACAAGGTTTCCAGACTCAGATCACATGACCCTTCAGAGGGTTCTTGGGTAATTATCCCTAGGCTTGGTGACCTGAATAAAAAGCTTTCCTAATTCGTCGAGCTATGAACTCTGTGACAGGGGTAAAGTAAACTCGTGGGTTTACTATAACGGTAGTCTTTTCAAGGATCTCACTCCGACTTTGGAATGCGAGGAAATTTCCCCGGAAAATGTGCCTTTGGGAAGTTAAACCAGGGCATAGCATGAGTCAAGTAGATGGGACACTTCTTAGGGGAACGGATTCGTATCCTGAACTTATTCATTCTATACATAAACTGATTTATAGTCCTATTAGTATAAGCATGCATCCATTATTTCCAATCAAAACACAAGGCAAACACTTCTATACAGAAACTATTTATGAGTGTATAAACATGAGCATGCGATCGTGATATTCAATTCAAAATACAAGACACAACACTTATCAGAAACTCTGAATGTGATGCGACTGTTGAGAGGGGTGCTCATTTCCACCCAATCATAGGCTCAGTGTTCCAGACGGATTTACCACTAGCCACCCCCAAGCCAGAACACGATGCCTTGAGATTTAGTCTCCTACTTCTAGCTCAACGGAAGCCAAGGACGAAGGTTACTCCCCTTCTCCTCTGTTCAAAACTCCATGTATTTCCAGAGTTCCTCCAGTTTTTCTTCCGTGATCCCTGTCGCGTGCGTTCTCCTCCCCCCCCCCCCCNCTTCCTTTATTGCCTTTCTTTTCTGCAAGATTGTGTGTGGTGCGAATTTCCCCGTCCGTGGTTAGGTCTGAGGGCTTCTATAGATGGGCGGTTCGCCCTGATCCCCTCATTAACTCTTGAGGAGCCTCCCCACCTACCATCCTAACGGGTAATTCATTCCAGGGTCAGAGAGTTGCTTTGGTCTTTGAGCAAGTAAAAACCAGTATGGTATTGGTTCGGTGGAAGTTAACATAGCAATTCCAGGTCCCTTCCACCACCTCTCATTAGCCATCGTGGTATCTTTTAGCACACCCCCCTCCCAGAAATCATGCAACACATATTCATAACATAATTTACATTCATCGACCTTTTATACAAAGGTCTGTCAAATCAAACATTTAGATCTTTGAGTTTGCCATAGTTCTTGGCCAATATAGTTATTTTTACAGACTGGGGGAAACAAGGTGTTACAATTCCCTCCCCGTTAAAGGAACATCGTCCTCGATGTTCTATCTATCAATATGACGTGTATGTACAGAAGTAAACAAAATCGGATATGCCTGTTTCATGGCATATTCCATTTCCCACATAGCCTCATCTGGGCCAAAATGTTTCCATTGCACCTTAACCTGTGCAATGGTTTGGTTCCTGAGTGGGGTTTCCTTTCTGTCTAGTATGCGTTGAGGTTCTGGCAGGAATTCTCCCTCCGGTTCCACCTAGATCACAGACCAATCAATTATATGATTATAATCATGTATATATTTCTTCAATAATGAAACATGGAAAACATTATGTGCTTTTACTGTGGGAGGAAGTGCTAGCTTATAGGCTACAGGTCCCACTCTATCTAGAACTTCAAAGAGTCCACAATACCGAGGTGCCAACTTGGAACAAGCTCCCATCCTCAGGGAACTCTTCCTGGGCCTAACTCTGAGATATACGTGGTCTCCCGTCTTGAATTCTCTTGGAGTTCTCTTTTGTTCGGCGTAACTTTTCTGTCTGTTCTAAGCGACCTTTAGATTTTGTTTTGTTTGGATCATTTGTTGTTCCATTTCTTTCAACATGTCGGGTCCGATAGTAATTTTGTTTACGGGATTACTCCAACTGACTGGAGTGTTGCATGGCCTACCATAGAGGACTTCGAAAGGACTCATCTTCAGGGATTCTTGGTAGCCGTTGTTGTAGGCAAATTCCACCAGTGGCTGGTAATCTTCCCACTTCTTGGGTTGATGCATTACATGCATCCTTAGCATGTCTTCTAATATTTGGTTCACTCTTTCCATCTGTCCATCGATTTGAGGATGATAGGTTGTGCTAAACAGTAATTTGGTCTCCAGACCAACCATCAAGGATTTCCAAAAGTTGGAAGTAAATTTCGTGTCTCTGTCAGACATGATCTTCTTAGGCATACCATGTAGTATGAATATCTCTTTCATGAATATGTTGGCGATGTCCATTACCTTGCAATTTGACTTGACGGGAATAAAATGAGCGGACTTGCTCAATTTATCCACCACTACCATGATGGCGTCATTATGTTTGGTCGAGGTTGGTAATCCAGTGATGAAATCCATGGAGATGGTTTCCCATTTCCATTCCGGGATTGGTAGAGGTTGTAATAATCCTGCTGGGTGTCGGTGTTCTGCTTTAACCTGCTGGCATTCTATGCATTTGGCTAAGTACTCAACTATGTCTTTCTTCAATCCAGGCCAATAGAATTGTTTCCTAGTGGTCGTGATCATCGTTTTGTATCCTGGATAACCAATATATGGTCTTTTATGTAGTTCATCCATTACCTCTTCAAGTCATCACAATCTGGAATATACAATCTGTTTCTGTAAGTTAGTAGACCTCCATCTATCATCTGGTAGCCTTCATACTTTATCCCTGTGGGTTCTTGCTCTAGGTACGAGGTCACGGTCTGGAAGAATGTGTCTGTTTCTTGTGCATTCTTGACTCTTTCCTTGACATTCGTCTCACAGGTGCTCACCGCTGCCAGGTGAATTGTTTTCATACTTCTGCTAAGGGCATCGACCACCTTATTTTCCTTTCCTTTAATATGTTTGATTTCAAAATCAAACTCGCTAAGGAGGGCCATCCACCTAGCTTGTCTGGCATTGAGTTTTGGTTGGTCAAACAGATATCGTGGTTTATCATAAGTACAAATTTCCTTCCCAGGAGGTAATGCCTCCACATTTTTAAGGCGTGTACTATGGCGGCCAGCTCTAGATCATGGGTCACATAGTTGACTTCATGCTCATTCAATTTTCGGGATTCATAGCAGACTACACTTCCTCCTTGCATAAGGACTCCTCTGAGCCATTCCTTGCAGGCATCTGTGCACACGAGGAAGTAAGCTTCGGGATCGACGATCTTCAACACGGGTGCGTGGGTCAGTAGATGTTTTAGGGATTGAAATCTTTCTTCACATTCTTGTGTCCATGTGAATTTAGCTCCCTTCTTCTGGAGGGCAGTGACTGGACAACTAATCTTGGAGAATCTTTTTATAAATCTCCCATAGTATCCTGTTAAGCCCATAAAGGATCTGATATCTGAAACATCCTTTGGGGTAGGCCATTCCATGATAGACTTGATCTTGTTAGGGTCTATTGCTACTCCTTCTTCAGATATGACATGGCCCAAGTAATGTATTTGCTTCTGGAAAAAGTCGCACTTGCTAAATTTGGCATAGAGTTGATGTTCTCTTAGTACTTGAAGCACAAGCCTAAGATGTTCCTCATGTTCCTCTCTATTCTTGGAGTAAATTAATATATCGTCAATAAAAACCAGTACAAATTTGTCT
>ML789846.1:584113-625009 GCA_009831015.1 Picea engelmannii
TTTACAAATGATATCTAAGCCGAAATTCTGAGGAAAGTGAAGAAAAGAAGGCCGAAATGCAAGGAAGGATAAATTCTTTTGATGGTGCTTTCTAAGGTATGTTATTTTTAGGTCATCTCACCATTTTCGCTATAAATTTTTTTATATAATGATTCAGATTATAAAATTGCTATGCAAGTGAGAAAACATATCCAAGTATCTATAGTTAAAAATTCAGCTTGTGGGTCATTGTATTTTGGGAGTTACACTCTGTGGAAAATAGGGTTTGTGGATAGTCCTGAAACTAGTCAAAATCAGGTGTTTCGGGTAAACACGTCATAACTTCTTCATAAAATATCAGTTAGGATGATGTTGTAATGGATCACTGTAGAATTTACGTCATTCTAGTCAGTTCTTGTGTCTTTCCCAGCGCTGAGTGACTTGGAATTGGAAGATCCAGTCAAGTCCCCTTTCAGTTTTTTGAGACCCTGAACCAAGAAGATCTTGCATTCAGAGTTTTTCTTCTACAAGCTGTTGTAAGCCTGTGGCCCAAAGCTGTTTGCCCATTCTTCTCCCAAGTCTTCCACCTGCCCACCTTTTAAATCAACTCACTGGCTGAAGTTAGGATTCCAGACCTCCTTGGTTCTTTACGTACCAGATCCAGTCCCTGAATTAGAGTGATACCTCCTCGAGTCCTCGTCTTCATTTGATCAACCCCTTACAAAAAAATCATGACATTAAACTGATGGGTGTTGGGCTTTGCTCCTGCAGGCAATACAGGAGTGACTTCTGACGCTAACATTTCTGGCGTCGCTACCGGGGACGAAGTTGAATATTTTCCCCAGGATTGAACGACAAAGATTGGCTGATTCTGAAGGTGCATCAGATATCAGAGCTGAAGATTGCTACTGTGCACCTGGTGACTCCATTGTGACGACTCCACTGGAACGAACCCACTGTTTTAACTATGGCTTTCAGAGGCAGACACACGCGGTCTCATCCACTGCTGCCTTTAGCTACACCTGGAGCTGACCCAGAAGCGGTTCGCAGAAGAGGAAAGAGCTCTGCAAAAGAAGTTTCCACCTCCGAAATAGGTAATTTTCCATCCCCTTCTATAAGAACTCCGTTTTCTCCTCCTCAGCTTCTTGATAGACTTCCTTCAGAGGTTTCTCAGTTTTTGAGTTTCGGGAGTGTTCCTGCTGAGTTTTCCCCTCCTGGTCTGGGATTGGAGGGAGAAATTCTTGTCACTCCCCTCTCCTCTGAAGCTGCCCCTTGGCATAGACCAGGGACTATAGAAGATTTCCCTACTCCTGCACACAGAGAAGCACCTGCTGACTTAGGCTCATTAGCCTTCTCCTTGGATCCTCTGTTGTTTCCCACACCACTGCGAGAATTATCCCCAGTAGCCCCTTCACGAACTCCTTCTCCTCCGAGTTCTCCTCCACCTAACATCCCTATAGCTGGTGCTAATCCCCCTCCAACTAGAATGGACGCCATAGTTGCTTCTCGATATGCTCCCTTAGTCTTACCTCAACCTATGCACCCTCTCCCTACTGGAGACTACTTGAAATACATGCCCAAGTTCACTGGGGAAGGGGACATAACTGCAGAAGAGCACTTGGTTTCATTCTACAGTTATGCAGACAACCTAAATATTGAAAATGAAGATGTCTAGATGAGAGTCTTTGTCCAGAGCCTAGATAGCGAGGTGAGAAAATGGTTTAGAGGATTAACCCCTGGGTCTATTGCTGGGATTGGGGCTCTGGATGGTGTTTTCCTGAGACAATGGGGAGATAGGAAGGACTTCATGTATTACATGACAGAGTTTGGGTCTCTGAAGAAAATGGAAGGGGAGTCCGCTCTGACTTCTCTAAAAGGTTTAATAAGATGTATAATAAGATTCCTGCAGAGATAAAGCCCTCAGAAGCCTCTGCCCAAATTTCCTATGCTGGTGCATTTGACCCTAATTTCTGCCTGCTATTGAGAGAAAGAAGAGCTACCTCCCTAGCTCAGATGCAAGATGCGGTTGTAGAGGTGGAATCTAATGTATTAGCAACTGATAGATTGAGGAGAAAGACTGATGCAGATAGGAGGAACGGGAGATTTGAAGCTTCAACTTCTGGCTCCCCACTGCCTCACCCTCAAGTAGATGAACTGACCAGGATGGTGAAGTCTCTGTCTGCAGAGATGGAGAGAATGAAGGTGGAGGGAAGGCAAGCATACAAAGGCCCCCAAAACACCGAAAATAAAGGAGGATTCAGAAGTCCAAATAATATTGCTCCCCCGACTATGCACAGAGAAAGGGGAAGAGACAGAGAAGACCAGAGAATTCAGGCCCCTTTTCAGAACAATTTGGTGGCTGAGGAGGAAGAAAGAGAAACAGAAGAGCTGGATCCTGAAATTCACTTCTTAGAAGGCATTCCTCCTTTTCCTCATCTCACACAATCAACTTATGAGGAGTCTCTCATGGACAGTCAGCTAAATGAGCTAAGCAAGGGAGACAAGGTTAGTGGCGGCCGAGGCAAGTATGACTTGAGGTCTCAGAAGAAGGTAGTAACACCTGAGGTCTCTGAGCAGTCCACCAGAACAGAGAAACCTGCTAATGAAGTAGCAGACGGTCGCAGAGGTAAGAAGGCTCAACCCCTCTCTCCCATTGTCCACACTCATGTTCCTAAAATAAGAGAAATTCCAAAGCTTCCATCTCCTTTTAATTTCAAACATGAGATTCAAAAGATCAGGATCCCTGTGCCTCTCGCCGAGCTAATTAAACATGAATAATTCAAAAAACGCTTCTTTGAGCTTTTACAATCTGAATCCTCATGGTCTTCCACAGACTCCATAAATCTCCAAGATGAAAAGCCAACAGTTGTCCTAGGCCCTATGGTAGAATATAGAGATGATTCATCCCCTCCCTTCTACACATCCCTGAACATACATGATAAAGTGCTGCACAATTGCCTTATGGATTCATGGGCCTCTCACAACCTCATGCCCAAAACTGTCATGGAAGAGTTAGGACTAGAAGTCACCAGAGCCTACCATGACCTCTACTCTTTTGACTCCAGAAGAGTTCAGTGTCTTGGATTCATTAAAGACCTGGTTGTGACCTTGTTTCAGCTGCCCATGAAAAGTGTGGTCATGGATATTGTAGTAGCTGATGTCCCCCCCAAGTTCGGTATGTTATTGTCAAGATCTTGGATAAAGAGGCTGGGGGGAACTTTGCAGATGGACCTGACCTATGCCACTATCCCAGTGTTTGGAGGGGAACACAGAAGACTATACAGGGAAGCCCAAATGGCCTACATAATCAGTGATGAAGCCAACCCCACCAATCATCCCATCTTTGCCTTGGACACTGATTTAGGCTCCAGTTTGTTACAGCTCACCCATGACCTTGAGCCTCCTCTCAAACTCAGAAAGCAGCCCACTGTTTCCCCTGAAGTTCCTCCCTCCATCACCCCAATCTGGAAAATGTTTTTTGATGGAGCCTGTTCCCGAGAAGGTGCTGAAGCTGGAGTGGTTTTTGTATCACCGGATCATGAGACCATATCTCTGTCATACAAATTAGAATTTGAAGCTACCAATAATGTGGCAGAGTATGAAGCTCTTGTTCTGGGATTAAGAGCTGCAAAGGAAATGGGAATCCAGGAGGTAGCAGTATTCAGAGATGCAGAGTTGGTTGTCCAGCAGATCAGAAACGCTTACCAAGCCAAGCATCCTCGACTCAGGAGCTACAGAAATGAGGTATGGGACCTAATTGACAGTTTCTTCTTAGCATTTAACATTTCTTTCATCCCAAGAGAAGAAAACACAGTGGCAGATTCCCTGGCTATATCAGCAAGCAATTTCAAAATACCCTTGCCGCCCAAGTTGAGGTATGATGTAGAAGTTAAATACAGACCCTCCATACCTGACAACATCAAACATTGGAAGGTGTTTGAGGATGATCTTGAGATCAAGAAGTTCTTAGAGACCGTCGAAGAATTTTCAGAGATGCATATCGACCAGGATTCTGTCTCTGAGGAAGAGCTTGAGGGGGGTAAGTTGCTGAGTAAAATAGCAAAGCATGACATCATTCAACTACCTGGCAATCACATTCCAAGGGGACTAGTCCCTTTAGAAAGATTATTCGATGGGAATGATGTGGCAGTAAAGGGCAGAGTTTCAGAAGAAAATGCTGACGCAACTGAGTGCAACATCGGCACACAAGAGGAGCCTAAGTTTGTCAAGCTGTCAAGGAATTTGACCAAGGAGCAGAGGGATGAATATACTAAGCTGCTGAGAGAGTTTGCTGATGTGTTTGCATGGACCTACAAAGACCTCAAGACATATGACACATCAGTCATTGAGCACAAGATCCCACTAAAAGAAGAGGCTAAGCCATTCAAGCAAAAGCTGAGACAGATAAATTTCCTGTTGTTGCCTGTCATGGAGAAAGAAGTGAAGAAGCTGCTAGATGCCCAAATCATTATCCCCTTGAGATATTCCGATTGGGTAGCTAATTTGGTTCCGGTAAGAAAGAAAAGTGGCGAAATCAGACTCTGTGTTGAGTTCAGGAACCTGAACAGAAGCTCAAGGAAAGACAATTATCCCCTGCCTAACATGGAGCACATATTGCAGAGGGTCACTGGTGCATCTAGAATATCCATGATTGATGGTTTCTCTGGTTACAATCAGATATCAGTCATGCCTGAGGACAGGGAAAAGACGACCTTCACCACTCCTTGGGGCACATTCATGTATGCCAAAATGCCTTTCGGATTGATGAATGTAGGAGCAACATTTCAGCGAGCCATGGACATAGCCTTCATCGGGGAAAAGGACCGGTTTGTGGTAATTTATCTGGATGACATCATGGTCTTCTCCAGGTCAGACAAGGAGCACTGCTGCCACTTGAAGAGAGTTTTCTTGAAGTGTCGAAGGTTTGACTTATCTTTAAACCCTAAGAAATCTCTATTTGCAATGAATGAAGGGAAGCTGTTAGGCCATATAGTTTCAGCAGAGGGAGTGAGAATTGATCCTGGCAGGGTAGAAGCACTTCAAACCCTGTCACTTCCCAGGTCTAAGAAGGAAGTTCAGGCTTTTTTGGGGAAGATAAATTTTCTGAGGAGATTTGTATCAAATTTTGCTGAGTTGGTGAAACACATCACAACCATGCTCAAGAAGGGAAATGAAGTGAAGTGGACTGCTGAACCCAGGGAATCTTTTGACCAAATAAAGAGGGCGTTGACTGAGGCACATGTGCTAATCAATCATGATTTTTCTAAAGATTTCCTGATATTTTCTTTTGCTTCTTATGATACAATAGCAGCAGTCTTGTTGCAGAGAAACGAGGAAGGGAGAGAGCATCCTATTTCCTTCTACAACAAGGCATTGAGAGATGCAGAAATCTGGTACGAGATCATGGAGAAGCAGGCCTATGCCTTAGTGAAGGCTCTCAAAGCTTTCAGAGTGTATGTCTTGCACTCAAAAATCACTGCACATGTCCCTTCAGCCTCTGTGAAGGACATTCTTATACAGCCAGACATAGACAGGAAAAGAGGTAAATGGATCGCCAAGATCCTAGAGTTTGACCTGGAAATCAAGCCCACCAGGTTGATAAAGGGCCAGGGTTTAGCCAAGTTGCTAGCTGAATCCAATTGCAGAGCCTTGGGAATCAATTTCACCAACGGGCAAGCTGAGCCATCCAACAAAAGTTCCCAAAGCGCTTTACCACTAGCAACATGCCTCTGGTACAAGGATATCTTGTATTTTCTGCAAGAATTAAATCCCCCTGATGGATTGGAAAACAGTAAATCCAGAGCTTTAAAGCTCAAAGCGGTCAGATATTGCCTCATTGACCAAGCCTTGTACTGGAAATACCCCCTAGGGGTATTATTAAGGTGTCTGGACCCGCAACAAGCCCAGAAGGTTATGTTCGATTTCCATAGCGGTCTCTGCGGAGGTCATCATTTCTGGAAGACCACAGCTCACAAGATCCTCCGGGCTGGGTATGTCTGTAGGGAAATCAGAGCTTACGTCAAATGCCAGAAGTTCTCAGGAAAACAACAGCTCAAATCTCTGCCATTAAAGCCTGTGGTAGTTTCAACACCTTTTTAGCAGTGGGGATTGGACTTCATTGGAGAGATTCATCCTCCCTCAAGTGGCCAACACAGATGGATCCTGACTGTGACCGACTGTTGCACCAAATGGATAGAAGTTGTTCCCACCAGAAGTACTTCTCACAAAGTAATTATCAACTTCCTGGAGGATGTCATAGCCCGATTTGGTTGCCCCAGCAGAATCATCACTGACAATGCAACCCTCTTCAGATCTGAGCCTCTGGTCAAGTTCTGTAAACAGTTCGAGATTTCACTGATTCACTCCACTCCCTATTACCCACAAGGAAATGGACTGGTAGAGTCTTCCAACAAAAGCCTGATCAATCTCATTAAGAAATTTTTGGAAGACAACAAAAGGTTCTGGGACTCAAAACTCAAATTTTCTCTATGGGCTGACCGAGTGACAACGAAGAAGTCCCTGGGCATCTCACCTTTCCAACTGGTTTACGGGATGGAGGTCGTTTTCCCTACTCAGCTCGCTTTATCTGTAGCAACTTTCCTCCAGGACTTTGAAGGAGAAACTAACCATGTGGTCAGAAGGATTCATCAGATGGTGGAAGTGTAGCAGATCAAAAAATAGGTCATGGACAGGGCCTATAACCATCAGCAGAAGGTCAAGTGGGCCTTTGATAGGAAGTGGAAAAAGAGAGAGTTCGAGCAGGGTGATCTGGTGCTCAAATGGGATGCACCCAGGCAGGACAGGGGCAAGCACAGTAAGTTTGATGCCCTCTGGTTTGGGCCTTTCAAGATCCTTGAAGTATTTTCAAACAACACTTACAGGTTGCAGGATCTGGAAGGCAAGGAAGTTTTTAATGGCCCAGTGAATGGGCATTTATTGAAGAAATGTTTTTTGTGAGCCGCAGTCGGCTCTTGTGTTTTTGTAAATATTGTTTTCACTATTTTTTTTTTCGGCTTAATAAAAGACTCCATAGCCCAACAACAAGGCACTGAATATGCAAAATGTTCTTAGAGCATCGCAGGGACGACTCTATCCCCCATGGAGCCAAATGTTAGTGATATTTCTGGTTCAGGGGGATAGAATGCACAAGAAAGGGCCAAAAACCCACTTTCCCTAAGTTTGGGATACATTCCGCCTGTGTTTAAATACAAATCAGATCTGGACGGTAGGGGTCCGCACGCCCAGATCAACGACATATATGTGATTCCGGACCCCCCCCGCCCTTCTACCTTTAAGCGGAGGGGGGGGGTCCGGAATCCGTGGTAAGCAACAATCGGATCTGGATGACAGGTATCCGCGCGCCCAGATCAATGGTGCGAGAAGCGATTCTGGACCCCCTCCCGCCTTTCGACCTTTAAGCAGAGGGGGGGGGGGGTCCAGAATCGAGGGCATAGCTCTTCAACGACCACGATCGAGGAGACCGGATCAATGGCTCATGAACAACCTCATCCTCCTCGGCTGCTCTGCCTTTAACCCGCATGGGCCCCCTTCCCTGCCGAGTCATCCTTCCACCATATTTCCCTTTGTCACCTGTCGTCCTCCTAGCCGTGCGATGGGGTCCTTTCCCTTTAGCCTCCCATTGTTTTCTGCAGGTGGTCCCTTTCCCCCATCTCATTATCCACTCACCTTCCGAGCCTCCTCGCCCCCTGCCACGTGTCCCGTTCCCTTTCGTGTAAACCTCCGATAAAGCAGGGGTGTCCGTTATTTCCCATCTCCTCCCCCCCTTCAGCCTGTCATCTTCTGCCATGTGTCCTTCCCTGTCACACCCCTCACATCTCGTCACCCCTCAGTTCCATCCTCATATTCTCAGCACCACCACTCCCGTTATGCAACCCATCCTCCGCGCGGGCCTCCACTTGTATTCACCAAGCCCTTCAACTTTTCCAGGTGGCAGCGCGAGGAGCTCGCCATGTCTTAAAGGTGCCCAGTCAGCCAGGCTATTCGCATCCCAATGAAGCAGTTATTAAGGTAGTTGGTGTTGGTTAAACATCGCCTTCGCCATAATGGGAAAGTCCGACGACGAATTAAAGGCACGTCGATTCACCCACGGAACTGTCAAAGTTTCTATTGCATCCGCCGAAGTTGCAAATAGTCAAAGATTGCAGGTACAGATTGTCAGAAAGCCATGCAGACGCAAAGCCTTCAATGCAGCATCTCGATTTTGTTGCTAGGGTTGTTCTGAGTATGTATAGGCGTTTCCGCCATTTTTGTATCTATCAATGGTTGAGCAGAGCTCCCGGTTGTAATGTTTTAATGAAGCACTGTTACTCTGGTTATGTATGAACCTTTGAGACTTCTTGCCTCATGAATGCCAGTTTCTTTTATGTCTTTGTTACACTGCATTAGAACAGCTCGGAATTGGAGGATCCAATCGAGTTGTGACTGTTATAGGATGATGTTGTAATGGATCACTATAGCAGTTACATCATTCTAGTCAGTTCTTGTGTCTTTCCCAGCTCTGAGTGACTTGGAATTGGAGGATCCAGTCAAGTCCCCTTTCAGTTTCTTGAGACCCTGAACCAAGAAGATCTTGCATTCAGAGTTTTTCTTCTGCAAGCTGCTGTAAGCCTGTGGCCCAAAGCTGTTTGCCCATTCTTCTCCCAAGTCTTCCACCTGCCCACCTTTTAAATCAACTCACTGGCTGAAGTTAGTATTCCAGACCTCCTTGGTTCTTTACGTACCAGATCCAGTCCCTGAATTAGAGTGATACCTCCTCAAGTCCTCGTCTCCATTTGATAAACCCCTTACAAACAAATCGTGACATTAAACTGATGGGTGTCGGGCTCTGCTCCTGCAAGCAATCCAGGAGCGACTTCCGACGCTAACAACTGCCTACACCAGAGTTTCACAAACTTTGATTTTCATCGCAACCTTTGAATAAAACGACACTATTGTTTTGTATGCGTTTGCACACTTACCTTGGTTCTTGTTTTCATGACTGCAAGCGTGAAAACTTTGATTTTGAAGTCATATTAAAAATGTCACTGATTTTTTATGATTGCTCTTGTTTATATGCTCATTGCGTTTCTAATTTATTTATCGTTATACAATTGAAAAGACTCCAAGATCCTTATTCATTTGGCATTCTTTATTGGTTAAATATGACTTCGTTTTACAAGACTATGATGATATTGTTTTGAGCGAGTTTCTGATGCATTGATGGTTTGATTTTTATGATTCTTTCAATAGATTCTCTTGACACATTTGTTTCATGAAAATGATTGGCGTTGTGGTTATACCCTTTGTACAAATGGTTTCACATAATACATGTTTCATATGTTCAAACCCTTGGTGTGATTTCAATTCATTTGTTTGGTTTTAAAGCTATGATAAAACTCTATTCGTGCAAATGTTTGGTCGATTTTCCATAGGTTTCATTGAATGAATGGCATGGTTTTTAACTTATGCATAGTGGGTTGAATAGTTATTTGCACCGACAGTTGTACTATGGGATATCACTGTTGTGCATGGGCTAAACTAGCTCCACCACCTTCGCACGTTCTGTCATTAATGTTATCCCCCTCTCCCGGTTCACCTTTGCTAGCTTTCGGGTAACCCCGTGAGCGTTTTTCCCTTGCATATGCTGTGTTCGAACCCTAGCCTGTGAACCCTACTCACCGTGTTCTCCCGTCTATGGCACTGGTGATGCGCATAGATCCGAATGGTAGTCAAGCTCTGTTACTGTTCGATAATGCCCGTAAAGATTTAGAAAACAGTGGTTGGCTGGTGTTTATACAGAGGTTCGAGGGTTTCAAAATTTCGGTTTCCAAACAATTTGCCCTTACCTTTGACGGGTGCAGGGTTAAAGTAGGTGACATGCAGCTTGAGCTCAATGAAGAATTCATAAGCTCTTCTACAGTATTGGTAGCTACAGGCCAGCGATGGTTTAAAAACTCCAAAGTCGACGAGATGTCGTGGCCTTTGCTATTCGTATCAAGGAAGGTTGTCTCCTGTGATAAAGGTATGCCTATTTCCACCCTTAAACCCAGGTGGCACGACCTTTTGGTAATTATGAAACAATTTGTGACCTATGAAGGTCGGTATGGCTTAGTATTTTTGTATCACCTTCGGCTGTTAATGAATTTCATGGGATATCCTTTGAACATGCCATTTTACTTCTTGCGTAGTCTTTACAAGATGTCAAAGAGATTCAAATGCGAGAAGGCCGATAGCAGCCTGTTTCACCACGGCTTGATTAAGCTTATTGTCATCCACCATTTAAACCTTCATGGTGATAATTGGCAAGCCTTTCTATCTAGAAATGGCTTTGCTGATCCAGAGTCTGTCTAAATCGACAAGGCTATGGTTAGTGAGACTATGGTCGGGCCAACCGTGCCATTTCATGTTCTAGTCCCCTCTGCCAAACCCTCGGTTCACTCTGACATTGACCTTCCCGACATCATAACAGACAAGACTGAGGCTATCAAGAACTCGATGAGTAAGAAAGGTAGAGGTAACAATGCTATCAACAACAAAGGTAAGAAAAATGCTCGATTGATATCGAGACTTGCCCGGAATAAACCTAAGCCAAACGTCGACCAAAAGCCCATAGTTCTGAGTGAGGACTCGGAATCTGATATCGAGGGTTTCTTAGCTGAAGAATACCCCTATTCCCATGGCCTATGCTCCGAGAAACCCTATGACTATGTATCTAATTTGCCCCTGTGCCTAAAGAACAACCCTAATTACCCGGGAATCAAGTTGCACAATGAAACCCCTTGTGATTTAAACAAACCCTCGCCTGTGATATCAAAACCCGAACATACATCATGCATCCAATGCAGTGTGTGGCTAGAGCGTTATTACTCCGATGTTCCCTTGTTGCAGTCAAAGATCAAATCGCTAGAGGACCAAGTTACAGTGCTGACAAGAGAAAGAAACAGGCTTCAAGCTAACGACAAGAAACAAAAAACCACTGGTTCGATTGTCTTCAGGAATGTCGAATCGGCAACAGCCTTCGTCAATTCCAAATTATCATAATCGAAGTCATTTCTTATTGTCTAGGTATGAATTTCAATATGATTTTTGCTTTGTGAGTTTGTTTGACTTATTGTAACATATTCGGTTTTTCTTCCAAATTAGCTATGTTCGTTTTAACACATTTCAAATGATTCTGTTATAGTTTAGACGATTATGTTGTGGATCCTGTATAGTAGATTCTTTTTACTAAACTCAAATGTATTTACGATTTGGTTATGCGATTTTGTCATGCCCAACTTAGTTTAGCAATTGATTGGTTTTTGATTCGGTTTGGTTTGTGCTTTTGAATCAATTGTGCTCGTCTAATTTAGGATAGTCGATTTGGTTTGATTTCGATTATTTTCGTTTGTTCCTAATAAGCTCAAAACAACCCTGTGGATTCCGATTTACCAGGAACGTCTCTGTTTTGTATGAAATCTATATTTTCGTTTGGATTTTGATTACATTCGACTTGTGCAAAAGATCTATTCGCTAAAATCGTGGGGCTGTTTTGATTCATAACGATTGTATCGACCCCAAATTGTTTCGATTCGTTCCTGTATGATTTGATTTACAAATGATTGCTGCGCGCCACAATTAGTATGATCGTTTGTATATGTTTAATATAGTTCTATTAATTTGAAAAATGATCCTGTTGATTTCGTTTGGATTCGACATTGATTTTGTTGATGGCTGAAGCAACTATTTGTGTCAATTGGAATTTCATTGCTGTCGAATTATCTAATGCGATTTT
Organism: Picea engelmannii; assembly: GCA_009831015.1. NCBI lineage: Eukaryota > Viridiplantae > Streptophyta > Pinopsida > Pinales > Pinaceae > Picea > Picea engelmannii. The sequence continues at coordinate 595,866 of ML789846.1, forward strand.
GTTTACCCTAAATTGGTGATAACAAATTGAACAGAGTGTATGCATCTCTGTTACCATTCGGTTGACCACGTTTTACTTTGTTTCAATTTGCATACAAGTGTCGATTTGAATGATTCTTTTGGTTTCTAATTAGCAATCAAATATTGTTCAATAGTTTGAATATATTCTTTAGATTTGAATTGATTTCGAAATGATTCTGTGTTCAATTTAGACCAGCTACAGAATCGCAAGATTCTGTAGCTAGTCTTAAAATTAGATTTTTGATAATTTTTTCAATAAAATATCCTCTAAACTTGTCTATTTTTGTCTTCTTTCAAGTGCATACGAATTACAATGATCAAATGGGCATGCTATGGTAGTTTAGGAGATACTTTGGATATGGTTTTGTTTTAGAAATAGAGATTTGGGAGATTATCTCCAGATTTTATGCAAACTGTTTTGATAATTCCCACAGGGATGTTTTACCCTGTAGAGGTTTTAAAATACTTGTTATCTTTTGTAATGAGAACAATCATCATCACTGTGGGGAGAACCAGACTATGGATTTATGATTCAGACTGAGACGAAAGTTGATGTCTTGTAACAACTTTCACTTTCAATATATCAAACTTTTGTTTCAGGTTTTGCATATCAGTTTGCAATTAATTATCGACTACTTTAGCTATCATAATCTATTGCATGTTGATATGACTTGATTTATATGTTGTCCATATCTGATACCTCTTATTTTAAAAAATACAGCAATAACTTTAATTCAATTTAATGGATACAGTTTTACCTTTTTCATTAATTGAATTGTTTTGCACAAATTGTTGCATACAGATTTATCTAATTGTGATGGTTTGCAAATTATAAAATTGCTGTTATTTTTATGTTTTGTTTGTCCTATTATTTGTATTTGAAGAGCACAGTTGCTTCTTGTTTACGAGAAGCTCGTGGAGAATCTGGTGCGGGTTTCCTCCCACCAAATAGCTGAATCAACCATCATACACAGGACAAACCTGAAGCGTAACTCTAGGTTAGTTTGTTATTTATTATTTAATAGTTAGTTTATTAGTGTCATATAAGTAGTTTAGTTAGATATATATATAGTTTGGATTTGTAGTTAGAGTTATTATTTCAGTTGCTTAGTCTAGATAGTTTTATTCTATTTCTTTTTCATAAAATTATAAAAAAAAAAACAATAGTTTTGCTGTCTTAGGACAGATTACAGATGAGTTTTGCAGGTTTTAATTTAAATCTGTAATTTGTAAATATTGTACATTTGTAATTGAATTTGATTCTGTTGGTAATTGAAAATTTGATTTTATAGAATCATAGTTGTATAGTTTAGGTAATAAATTGTATATAATAGTTTAGATTTGTTTATTAGTTTGTTTTAATTGTTATTTTTGTCATTTAGACTAGTTAATTTAGATTAGTTTTCTTTTGTTTTCTTAGGACTTAGATCGGCTAACGGAGCCGCTAAACCCGTCAGGGTGGTTCATACCAAATGGCTTGGGTTATTTAGACAACCCTAGACCGGATCCACTCTTCCAGTTGGCGAGCGTTCATTTTCGCCCGTCAACAAATGGCGCTAGAAGGAGGGCCTGAAATTTATTAATGGCATGAGGTGGTCGCAAGACTCCTCCACCACCTAATCGCTCACCTATAGTGACAAGAAGTCATTTGAACGATAACATTCCCCCTCAAACAACAACCACATCAAACGACAATCAACAGATCACAGTTGAGCCAACAACACCAAATCCTACAGGTGGTGACATACAAGAGATTGTCCGCCAATCTCTTATAAGAACACATAGTGCCTTAGCCTTTTTGAGGCAACCAAATCGACCTTTGGACCAACCTTTAGATTTCTTTGATATCAGAGAACAAATCATAGGCACTAACCTCACTGTAAACCCTACAGATCCAATCCTCACCCCTGTTGCAGGAGGATCTGGTATACCTCCCTCACCACCTCCATCGCCCCCTTCTTCTTCGGGAGAAGACTCCTCTGACGAAGGCAGTTCCCTTTCACATCCTTCCACACTGACTACACCAATGGCTAATCAGAATAACCCTGCTAGGCCTTGGATCGACCAGGATGCAGTAGCCGTACCTAGGGCACAACACCCCTTACCCAAACATCTGGAGAAGTGGCTTCCCAAGTTTGACCCTGACTCTAAACAGATCGCCTAAGATCACATTAAAAAGTTTATGTTAGCCATAAGACTCCTAAACAGATCTCCGAAGATCACATTAAAAATTTTATGTTAGCCATAAGACTCCGCAATGTCGAGCACGAAGACGTAGTCTGTAGGTTGTTCCCTTACACTTTCGAGGGCAATGCATCTACATGGTACTTTGCCCAACAACCCCATACCATCGTGTCTTGGGAAAAGTTTGAATCCTGCTTTTTGGAAAAGTTCGGAGATGATAAAACTCCAGAAGTTCTAGTTATGGATCTTTATAGCTTAAAAATGATCCCAAAAGAGAAAATTAAAGACTTTAATCAAAGATTCTCAACACTTAAGAACCGAATCCCCACGGATTCCATGCCTGCCACGAATCTTATAATAGCATACTATACCAAAGCTTTGCATCAAAGTATAGCTATTTGGGTTAAACGATTTAAGAAAGCCACGTTGTTAGAAGCCTTCGAAGAGGCCAGCCAGATTGAAAAAGACATACTTAGTTTAAAAGACACTACTAGCAACGAAACATAAACTAGCTCTTCTTCCAAAAAGAAGATCGAAATCCTCCCTAGACCTACTCAAAGCAAAACGCAACCTGAAAGCTCTGATTTAGAAAAATTAACTAAAGTCGTTAAAAAACTGTCGAATCAAGTTATAGACTTGAAAAGGACAAACAAAGAAGCTTCATCGAGCAAAGGGCCTTACAAACCCCCGTTCAGGAAACCTTTCCCAACCAACTGACCTAATCCGAATACTGAAGGCCTTAATCTAGAAAGTCTACAATACACCGTTCAAACAATTCTAGAAGCCCAGGATAATTTAATGCCTCCTGAGATTCCTGAGGAGGTTTTTGAACAAGAGACAATTCAAAAAGAAGAGTCTTCTCCAAACATCTTTGGACACTTCTCGGATAGCATCTTTCAGCCTAACTTCGAGATAGTTCACCCCTACAATACTAGGAGTAAGACAACGAACAAACCTTCTTCGGAAATCACTACGACTTTGCCTCCAAAGCAATCTAAACCAGCTGAGAATAAATAGAGTCATGTGAATCCCAACTTAGATTATGATTTAGTTGAAGATCTTAAAAAGTTAAGGGCTAACATTTCTGTTTACGAGTTATTGAAATTTTCGTTTCTGCTACAAAAAATGTTACAACACATCTTAGAGAAAAGCAAAAACAGTAATTCAAATGGTAACAAGGTTGTTCAAAACAAAGTTCCTCAGAAGACTTCCACTAAAAATAACCCTGATCCTCAAGATAAAGGAAGCCTTCCTGTAAATAATGTAAATAATGTAGATAAAGTAGCTTTAGAAACTGTGAGTAAAAAACCACAAGCTACCACTCTTAGTACTCACAAAAACGTACCTCCATTTTTGTTAACTTTCGAAATCTTTAATAGAAACGTGCACAATTGTATTGTAGACTCAGGAGCGACATCCAATATAATGCCATGGTCTGTATGTCAGAAGATTAATGCTGAGGTTGAACCATGCACATTAAAAATCATCCAACTTGATCGAACTAATGTTAAAGTTATAGGCGAATTAAGGAATGTGCTTATAAGATTATCGTCTAACCCCAATGTGCATCAAGTAATTGATATTATCGTTGTGGATATTCCAGAAGTGTACAATATTTTTTTAAGCAGGGATTGGTCGGAGCAGTTACATGGCTATTTCACGACAGATTGGTCTCACCTATGGCTCCCAGAAAATGGCAAGCCCAACAAGATCAAGGTAAATCGTGAATGCTACCTTAAGTTCATGGTCACAGATTTGAATGATCCCAACGAACCATTTACACCTTCTGCCGATTCACCCGAAATACAAGGGATGGATACCTTTTTCGGCAATTTCATGGCCGAGACTTCAGCTATCACCAACCTAGAACAACAGTCCGAGATTGTAGCATATGTGCAGCCATCAGCTTTTACACAACGGTCTCATACACCCGATAAAAATAAAATTTGGTCTCTTTATTTTGACGGGTCTAAGTCCAAAGAAGGAGCTGGTGCAGGCTGTGTTATTATCGATCCGGTAGGTAACAAAACATTAATTGCATGTAGGCTAGAATTTGAATGTACTAATAACACTGCAGAATATGAGGCTTTACTGCAAGGCCTCAGAAAATCTTTAGACATGAACATTCAAAACTTGGCTGTCTTTGGCGATTCCGAAATCGTGGTTAGATAGGTAAGAGATTCTATCCACTGTCTGTCTCCGCATCTTAAAAGATACCAATCCAAGGTATGGAATTTAATGAATAAATTTTTTGCTTTCAATATAAATTCTATTCCTATATTGAATAACTCTGAAGCAGATCTATTAGCTAACGTAGCTTCTAAACTCTTTCCTGCAGAAGGCTTGTCCCCAAACGCATTCTCCGTCGAGCTGTTGTTCAGACCATCTGTTCCCGACAACATCACCAACTGGAGGGTCTTCGACGACGATCAACAGATTATTAGCTTCCTGCACATGGAAGAAACTTTTCAAGGCGCGGTGATTGACGAATGCACTCACGACGACAATTTGCACAATTTTACGGTAATACCAGATCCGAGAACTCCTGAATCTTCATCAGACATGGTAAACTCGATCCCTGAATTTGTTTTTAGATTAGAGAAGTTTTTTGATCTTCAAGATAAATTCAAAAAGTCGGTCAACTGTAAAACCAATAGTTCCTCATTATCATTTGAAAAAGTGAACTTGGGAACAAATGACAATCCGCAGTGCATTAATCTAGGGGTAGGATGTTCTGAACAAGAAAAAGCTGCATTTATTAAATTGTTCAAAGAATTTAAAGATGTCTTTGCGTGGACGTATGATGACCTTAAAACTTTCGACCCTAACATCATACAACACGTCATTCCTATGAAACCCCAAACCTTACCCTTTCAACAGAAATTAATAAAAATGCACCCTAAGCTTGAACCGACCATGAAAAAAGAATTGAATAAACTCCTTGATGCTAAGATAATTTTCCCAGTTAGGCACACTCAATGGGTTTCTAACCTTGTCCCTGTCCGGAAGAAAAGCGGGGAAATCCAACTTTGCGTCGATTTCTGAAACCTTAATAGAGCGTCTGATAAAGACAACTATCCTGTCCCCCCATGGAACAGATCCTTCAACATGTATCTGGTTCTGAGAGGCTATCTTTATTGGATGGTTTCTCAGGGTACAACCAAGTCCTGATGTCTCCACCAGACCAACTTAAAACTACCTTCTGCACTCCATGGGGCACCTATGCTTATCGAAAAATGCCTTTTGGATTGATTAATGCCGGTGCCACTTTCCAGAGAGCGATGGACATCGCTTTCCGAGGTTTAATCAATCAATCCTTCATAGTTTACTTAGATTATGTTACTGTATTTTCAAAAAACAAAACCGATCATCTAGCTCATTTACGAGCCATTCTACAGCAATGTCGTAAATACGACATTTCCTTGAATCCTAAAAAATCCATCTTTGTAGTAGAACAGGGTAAACTCTTAGGATTTATTGTGTCAAGCAAAGGGATGATTATTGACCCCAAAAGGACACAAGTCATCTCGAAACTTCCCCCTCCTACATCCAAAAATTCTATGCAGTCTTTCTTAGGCCAGATTAACTTCGTGAGGAGATTTGTCCCCAGCTTCTCTACAATGGTCAGACCTTTGCAGAACCTAATTAAGAAAGACGCACAATATCATTGGGGACCCTTAGAAAATCAAGATTTTAATGCGATAAAGAAGGCCATAATAGACCCTCCTTCTCTCATGAGCCCTGACTTTTCCCAAGACTTCACGCTCTACACTTTTGCTTCCGACCACTCTTATGCAGCAATACTAACTCAAAAGAACGCCGAAAACAATGAAGTACCCATCGCCTTTATGAGCTCTTCTTTCAAAGGTGTAGAACTTAATTACCCAGCGGTAGATCAACAAGCCTATGCTGTTCAAAGCAATCAAGCACTTCCGGTCTTTTCTTTTGAAATCCAAGACGAAATTTATTGTTTCTTACCCAGCTGCCAAGAACCTGTTAGTGCAGAAAAAGTTAGGAGAAAAGAGGGCTAACTGGGTTACTTCCTTGTAGGAGTACGACATAGAAATTACCCCAGCTCAGATAGTGAGAGGCAAAGGTTTATACAAGTTAGTTTCTGACTCAGCCGTAGGACAAGAAGAAGAAAATGATATGTCAAACCTAGGACAACACAATCAAAATGCAATCTGCTACGCACAAAACTCTGTCAGTCCCTGGTATGACGATATAAGATTCTGTCTTGAACATGGGTCAGCCCCCCGTCACTTGGATCCTACTAAAAGAAGAGCGTTAAGATTAAAGTCTGCCTCCTTTCATTTAGTTAATGGTATTCGGTTTCGCCAAAATTTTGATGGCGTACTGATGCGCTGTCTTGAGAAAGACGAAGTAGAAAAAGTCTTGCTAGAATTGCATGCAGAAGAAGCTGGTGGTCATTTTGGTGGTGACACCACTGCCTATAAGGTTTTGAGAGCCGGTTATTACTGGCCCACACTTTTTAGAGACACCCATGCCTTGTGTCGCAAGTGTATTATTTGTCAAAAAGCATCAGGGCAGTTACAGAAACCAGCCTTTCCTTTGCAGCTCGTGTCAGTAGACTCTTCTTTTCAGCAGTGTGGCCTTGATATCATAGGTCCAATCAATCTGCCATCCTCTCAGCAGCATAAGTTTATCATAACAACCACAGATTATTTCACCAGGTGGTCTGAAGCTGCCGCTTTAAGAACTGTGAACACCAGTCAGGTAATCGCCTTTCTAAATTTGAATATTATCACTCGTTTTGGTATCCCTGACTATTTAGTATTTGACAACACTTCTTACTTTTCATCTCTTGAGATGAGCAAGTTCACTTTAGAAAAAGGAATTAAGTTGAAGTATTCTGCTAGCTATTACCCTCAGGCAATGGATTGGCAGAATCAACAAATAAGAATTTGATTAAAATCATCAAGAGAACGGTGGCTGAAAATCACAAAAATTGGCAGAATGCATTGTTAAACGCGATTTGGGCTGATAGGGTAACACCAAAAACTTCTGTCGGTAACTCTCCCTTCTTTCTTGTTTATGGCAAAGAAGTAATTCTGTCGCCACACATTCTTCTTCCTTCGCTACAATTATATCAGAAAATACAAGAAGAAGACTGTCCCCCTTTGGAAAACCGAATTAACGCTTTGATGAAGCTAGAAGAGGTAAGGGCCCAAGCTAAACGTAAGTTAGATCAACATCAACAGATAGTCAAAAGCTGGTTTGATTCTAACTCTGCCTCTGATAGGAACTTCGAAGTAGGTGACCTTGTCTTGAAATGGAACAAACCGCATGAGGGAAAGGGAGAGCACATGAAATTTCAAAATTTATGGCTTGGACCATTTTTAATTGCTAAGAAATTGGGTCCTAGTTCTTTCCGATTGCAGAATCTAGAAGGGCAGCCTGACACCTATCTGGTGAATGGCCAAGCCCTGAAAAGATATTTTGCTTGATGACAACCCTTGTATATTATGTACATATTTTTCTTTGTTTTCTTTTCTTTTGCTGTTTTGTTTTCGATTTTTCCTTTGCCCTTATCAGTTTTTTTTTTTGGAAATACACATACCTGCATGTTGAGCTATTCGAACAAAGAAAACAAAAAGTTCTTTCATAGAAATGACTGCTGAAAAATTGTATAAACATCAATTGTATACTTCTGAAATTTACATCTGTGCTTGAAAAGTTTGTTGTTTGAAAGAAGTTAACTGATTTCGATCTGTAAGTAAAGCCTGTCGCGATCATCTATTATTTTTTTACGCTATCCCAGTTCCTTAAGGGGATGACTCAAAAAGATGTCTCCCTGCCTTAGAAAGTTGGTTCTATAAATAAACCACCTCTGGATCTTAATGGAGGACAGTTCTAAAAAATTCTGTTGAGGTCTGTAAAAAATATGCTAAAATATCATAATTTTCAGCGTCACCCCGCTCAACTATATATCTTCAAAAAACAAAATAAAAAGAGTTGTGGGAAGTGCTTGTAAACCCGCCGAGATGCTGAACAGGTCTGCTGGTAGCGGGTAAATGCATGAATGACGCCAAGACAACTTCGTCGGGGTACTGAACAGGCCCACTGGCAGCGAAGCAATGTCGGGTATATGAAAATTCGTAAATAAGAAACCTCTTAACCTTAACATGTCCTTTATTCTGATCCGAAACTTCTTGGTAGGACACAGATATCAGAGTGGGTTAAATGGCAACCCTGTCGAGGCTATGGACGCCTGCTGGAAGCAGTGGGTCTGTCAACAGTATTGAGGATTTTATCTTTAATATCGTGGCTCTCTTGTCTTAAGATTGTTATCAGTTTTCATCCTTTAAACACTGCTGGAATATTTGGTTAATGATGATGTTTACACGATTTTCTGGTTGTTATTTTTGAGACATAATTTTTCTCATTATCCTAATCTGAATTTGTTTTTTTGGGCAGAGATAACTGCTTCTACCAGTGTGTCGCCATTGTTGGCAGCCAATTCGCATTTTTATACTGTCCTTATAAGCTGCCTACACCAGAGTTTCGCAAACTTTGATTTTTGTCGCAATCTTTGAATAAAACGACACTATTGTTTTGTATGCGTTTGCACACTTACCTTGGTTCTTGTTTTCACGACTGCAAGTGTGAAAAATTTGATTTTGAAGTCATATTAATAACGTCACTGATTTGTTATGATCGCTCTTGTTTATATGCTCATTGCGTTTCTAATTTATTTATCGTTATACAATTGACAAGACTCCAAGATCCTTATTCATTTGACATTCTTTATTGGTTAAATATGACTTCATTTTACAAGACTGTGATGATATTCTTTTGAGCGAGTTTGTGATGCATTGATGGTTTGATTTTTATGATTCTTTCAATCGATTCTCTTGACACATTGGTTTCATGAAAATGATTGGCGTTGTGGTTATACCCTTTGTACAAATGGTTTCACATAATACATGTTTCATATGTTCAAACCCTTGGTGTGATTTCAATTCATTTGTTTGGTTTTAAAGCTATGATAAAACTTTACTCGTGCAAATGTTTGGTCAATTTTTCATAGGTTTCATCGATTGAATGGCATGGTTTTTAACTTATGCATAGTGGGTTGAATAGTTATTTGCGCCGGCGGTTGTACTATGGGATATGACTGTTGTGCATGGGCTAAACTAGCTCCACCACCTTCGCACGTTCTATCATTAATGTTATCCCCCTCTCCCGGTTCACCTTTGCTAGCTTTTGGGTAACCCCGTGAGCGTTCTTCCCCTGCATACGCTGTGTTCGAACCCTAGCCTGTGAACCCTTCTCACCGTGTGCTCCTGTCTATGGCACCGATGGTGCACATAGAGCTGAACGGTAGTCAATCTCCGTTACTATTCGATAATGCCCGTAAAGATTTAGAAAACAGTGGTTGGCTGGTGTTTATATAGAGGTTCGAGGGTTTCAACCTTTCGGTTGCCCAAAAATTCGCCCTCACCTTTGACGGGTGTAGGGTTAAAGTAGGTGACATATAGCTTGAGCTCAATGAAGAATTCATAAGCTCTGCTACAGGATTGGTAGCTACAGGCCAGCGATGGTTTAAAAACTCCAAAGTCGACGAGGTGTCGTGGCCTTTGCTATTCGTATCAAGGAAGTTTGTCTCCTGTGATAAAGGTATGCCTATTTCCACCCTCAAACCCAGGTGGCACGACCTTTTGGTAATTATGAAACAATTTGTGACCTGTGAAGGTCGGTATGGCTTAGTATTTTTGTATCACCTTCGGCTGTTAATGAATTTCATGGGCTATCCTTTGAACATGCCATTTTACTTCTTGCGTAATCTTTACAAGATGTCAAAGAAATTCAAACGCAAGAAGGCCGATAGCAGCCTGTTTCACCACGGCTTGATTAAGCTCATTGTCATCCACCATTTAAACCTTCATGGTGATAATTGGCAAGCCTTTCTATCCATAAATGGCTTTGCTGATCCAGAGTCTGTCCAAATCGACACGGTTGTGGTTAGTGAGACTATGGTCGGGCCACCCATGCCATTTCATGTTCTACTCCCCTATGCCAAACCCTCGGTTCGCCCTGACATCGACCTTCCCGACATCATAACAGATAAGACTGAGGCTGTCAAAAAGCCGATGAGTAAGAAAGGTAGAGGTAACAATGCTGTCAATAGCAAAGGTAAGAAAAATGCTCGATTGATATTGAGACTTGCCCAGAATAAACCTAATCCAAACGTCGACCAAAAGCCCATAGTTCTGAGCGAGGACTCAGAATCTGATATCGAGGGTTTCTTAGATGAAGAATACCCCTATTCCCATGGCCTATGCTCCGAGAAACCCTATGACTATGTATCTAATTTGCCCCCGTGCCTAAAGAACAACCCTAATTACCCGAGAATCAAGTTGCACAATGAAACCCCTTGTGATTTAAACAAACCCTCGCCTGTGATATCAAAACCCGAACAAACATCATGCATCCAATGGAGTGTGTGGCTAGAGCGTTATTACTCCGACGTTCCCTTGTTGCAGTGAAAGATCAAATCGCTAGAGGACCAAGTTACAGTGCCGACAAGAGAAAGAAATAGGCTTCAAGCTAATGACAAGAAACAAAAAACCACTGGTTCGATTGTCTTCAGGAATGTCAAATCGGCAGTAGCCTTCGTCAATTCCAAATTATCATAATCGAAGTTGTTTCTTATTGTCCAGGTATGAATTTCAATATGATTTTTGCTTTGTGAGTTTGTTTGAATTATTGTAACATATTCGGTTTTGCTTCCAAATTAGCTCTGTTCGTTTTAACACATTTCAAATGATTCTGTTATAGTTTAGACGATTTTGTTGTGGATCCTGTACAGTAGATTCTTTTTACTAAACTCAAAGGTATTTACGATTTGGTTATGCGATTTTGTCATGCCCAACTTAGTTTAGCAATTGATTGTTTTTTTATTCGGTTTGGTTTGTGCTTTTGAATCAGCTGTGCTCGTCTAATTTAGGATAGTCGATTTGGTTTGGTTTTGATTATTTTCGTTTGTTCCTAATAAGCTCAAAACAACCCTGTGGATTCTGATTTACTAGGAACGACTCTGTTTTGTATGAAATCTATATTTTCATTTGGATTTTGATTACATTCGACTTGTGCAAAAGATCTATTCGCTAAAATCATGGGGCTGTTTTGATTCCTAACGATTGTATCGACCCCAAATTGTTTCGATTCGTTCTTGTATGATTTGATTTACAAATGATTGCTGCGCGCCACAATTAGTATGATCGTTTGTATATATTTAATATAGTTCCATTAATTTGAAAAACGATCCTGTTGATTTCGTTTGGATTCGACATTGATTTTGTTGATGGCTGAAGCAACTATTTGTGTCAATTGGAATTTCATTGTTGTCGAATTTATTTAATGCGATTTTGTTTACCCTAAGTTGGTGATAAAAATTGAACAGAGTGTATGCATCTCTGTTACCATTCGGTTGACCACGTTTTACTTTGTTTCAATTTGCATACAAGTGTCGATTTGAATGATTCTTTTGGTTTCTAATTAGCAATCAAATATTGTTCAATAGTTTGAATATATTCTTTAGATTTGAATTGATTTCGAAACGATTCTGTGTTCAATTTAGACCAGCTACAGAATCACAAGATTCTGTAGCTAGTCTTAAAATTAGATTTTTGATATTTTTTTCAATAAAATATCCTCTAAACTTGTCTATTTTTGTCTTCTTTCAGGTGCATACGAATTACAATGATCAAATGGGCATGATATGGCAGTTTAGGAGATACTTTGGATATGGTTTTGTTTTAGAAATAGAGATTTGGGAGATTATCTTCAGATTTTATGTAAACTGTTTTGATAATTCCCACAGGGATGTTTTACCCTGTGGAGGTTTTTAAATACTTGTTATCTTTTGTAATGAGAACAATCATCATCACTGTGGGGAGAACCAGACTATGGATTTATGATTCAGACTGAGATGAAAGTTGATGTCTTGTAACAGCTTTCGCTTTCAATATATCAAACTTTTGTTTCAGGTTTTGCATATCAGTTTGCAATTAATTATTGACTACTTTACCTATCATAATCTATTGCATGTTGATATGACTTGATCTATCCCACCAAACAACTGAATCAACCATCATACATAGGACAAACCTGAAGCGTAACTTTAGGTCAGTTTGTTATTTATTATTTAATAGTTAGTTTATTAGTGTCATATAAGTAGTTTAGTTAGATATATATATAGTTCAGATTTGTAGTTAGAGTTATTATTTCAGTTGCTTAGTCTAGATAGTTTTATTCTATTTCTTTTTCATAAGATTATAAAAATAAAAAAACAATAGTTTCGTTGTCTTAGGACAGATTACAGATGAGTTTTGCAGGTTTTAATTTAAATCTGTAATTTGTAAATATTGTACATTTGTAATTGAATTTGATTCTGTTGGTAATTGAACATTTGATTTTATAGAATTATAGTTGTATAGTTTAGGTAATAAATTGTATATAATAGTTTAGATTTGTTTATTAGTTTGTTTTAATTGTTATTTTTGTCATTTAGATTAGTTAATTTAGAGTAGTTTTCTTTTGTTTTCTTAGGACTTAGATCGGCTAATGGAGCCGCTAAAACAATCAGGGTGGTTCATACCAAATGACTTGGGTTATTTAGAAAACCCCGGACTGGATCCACTCTTCCAATGGCGAGCGTTCATTTTCGCCCGTCAACACAGTCTCAGCTAGATCTAGAGGGGTCTCTACCGCCCTCCTTTCGTCGGACTCTTCATCTCTATTGTAGGAACCATCTCCCACTTCGTGGTGAGTCACCATTCTATGCATCTGCCATTTCCCACGGTTGATTGTCCACTTGTGTGCAAGGAAAAGAAAACACTTGTTGCTAGTCAATATTTATATTCATTCATAACCAGTGCATAATTCATATTTTTCAAATGCATACACACAATAGGAATTTTCATTCTTAACTTCGACTCAAAAACAAAAAAAGGTTACTCCTTTTAAGAGTACTTCAAATGGAGTTTCTGTGCAACCCGTTCATGATCCCAAGCAGGCCAAGTGTTGTAACCATGCTCTGATACCAATTTGTCACACACCCACTCTGGGAACTAAAAATTTTTGCTCTTCCTCAAGGGATAGAATACCTGAATTCCTACGGGGGCCTAGCACAGGCTAGCTCTTCCCTTATCCACACCCATGTGATCATTGGTTATGACCACAGGCCAAGCCAAGAGGCGCCTTCCATGTTTCGGGACTTAGCGATGCAAGAGAGTCAAGTCCTCCGACTCTTCAAACCCCGAAACCCGAAATCTTACCTTCAATGAGATTGATGGTTGCGACTCTCCCCCTGATCCGACGGTCCTAGCTGTATCGGGATTTCGGTAACTGAGAGTTTGAAGTGCAGGGACCCAAACCACTGACTCTCTAAAACCCAAAACCCGATACGCGAGTTCTTGCATGAGATCCAACGATCCTCGATGATTTGGATCCAACGGACTAGATCTTTTCAGAAATCCTCCTTTCTACCGCATGACCCTGTCCTGTGACCTAGGGCCCATCCACCGAGCACATCGGGGTTTCGTATATCGGGATTTCGTGACTTGCGAAGACGAGGGGTCTTTACCTTGGGTTTCTCGGGTGCTGAAACATTGAAGCCTATTTACGCTAAACCAATTCGGGGTTTTGTATACCAGGATTTCGCGATGTGTGAAGATGAGGGGTCTTGCCCTTTGGGTTTCTCGGGTGTCGAAATGCCAAACACTATTTACGCTAAACCGATTTGGGGTTTTGTATACCAGGATTTTGCGATGTGCGAAGACAAGGGGTCTTACCCTTTGGTTTCCCGGGTGCCGAAACGCCGAAACCTATTCACGCTAATCCGAATTTGGGGTTTCGTATTTCAGGATTTCATGACTTGCAAAAATGAGGGGTCTTACCCTTTGACCACTCCAAGTCACGAGTCCATGAAATGATACCTGATTGCCACATGTCCTATGTTGATGGACGGTTCCGAATACTTCGGTATTTTTAGGACGTTGTCAAGTCCACTCTCTTGCCTATGCAAAGGTTGAGATCGATGGTCAATAGAGCTCAGACAGATCCTTGGATCTACAGTCCTAGATCCAATTGTTATTTGTGAAGGCTGAAGGGGTCGGGGTGTTAACACCTTCACTCCTCCTATAGATCCATCGGTCTTGACAGATCTGGGGTATTTCTGAAAGGATTTCGACCGTTCGCCCACCAAATGATGGGGCATGCTCTTTCGATAACTAGACTCACTGTCTTTTCTGAGCTTGAATCACGAGATTCAACCTATCGGGGCTTCGAACTCCCACGACTTTGACACCTGAGAGAACTAATCTTTCTCATACAAGGTTTCTAGACTTAGATCACATGACCCTTCAGAGGGTTCTTGGGTAGTTATCCCTAGGCTTGGTGACCTGACTGAAAATATTTCCTAATTTGTCGGGCTATGAACTCTGTGACATGGGTAAAGTAAACTCATGGGTTTACTATAACGATAGTCTTTTCAAGGAGCTCACTCTGACTCTCGAATGCGAGGAAACTTCCCTGGAAAAGGTGCCTTCGGGAAGTTAAACCAGGGCATAGTGCGAGTCAAGTAGATGGGACACTTCTCAGGGGAACGGATTTGTATCCTGAACTTATTCATTCTATACATAAACCGATTTATAGTCCTATTAGTATAAGCATGCATCCATTATTTCCAATCAAAACACAAGGAAAACACTTCTATACAGAAACTATTTATGAGCATATAAACATGAGCATGTGATCATGATATTCAATTCAAAATACAAGACATAACACTTATCAAAAACTTCAAACATGATGCGACTGCTGAGAGGGGTGCTCGTTTCCACCCAACCGTAGGCTTAGTGATTCCAGACAGATTTACCACTAGCCACCCTTGAGCCAGACCATGATGCCTTGAGATTCGGTCTCCTACTTCCAACTCAATAGAAGCCAAAGATGAAGGTTACTCCCCTTCTCCTCTATTCAAAACTCCCTTTATTTCCAGAGTTCCTCTGGTTTTTCTTCCGCGATCCCTGTCACGTGCGTTCTCCTTCCCCCCCCCCCACCCCCCTTCCACACTTCCTTTCTTGCCTTTCTTTTCTGCAAGATTGTGTGTGGCATGAATTCCCCCATTCATGGTCAGGTCTAAGGGCTTCTACAGATGGGAGGTTCACCCCCATCCTCTCATTAACTCTTGAGGAGCATCCCCACCTACCATCCTGGCGGGTAATTCATTCCACCTACACAAGTAAAAACCAGTACGGTATTGGTTCGGTGGAAGTTAATGCAGCCATTCTAGGTCCCTTCCACCACCTCTCATTAGCCATCATGGTCTATTTTAGCACATCCCCCTCCCTGCAATCATGCAAAACATATTCATAACATAATTTACATTCATCAACCTTTTATACAAAGGTCTGTCAAATCAAACATTCAAATATTTGAGTTTGCCATAGTTCTTGGCCAATATAGGTATTTTTACAGACTGGGGGAAACAGGGTGTTACACAACCTCTTTTCATCTCTTTGTAAAAACTGTGCTAAAACATTGGGGCATGGAGAATCCAGTCGAGGGTTGTTATGCTATTGTAATGTAGGTTTGATTGCAGCGATATCGTGACCAGTTTTAGTCAACTTCTGTGTGATATTTTCCCCTCTTACACTGAATGGCTCGGGCATGGAGGATCTGGTCGAGTTGTTGTAACTGCATGGTGATGTAGGTTTGATCATTGTGTTGTTGTGACTATGTTGTTTGAACATATTTCAGTGTCTAAAGCTTGAGCTTAAGAGTGATCTTGTGTCGGCCCTTGACCAAGTTTTGGGGAGTTTCTTGGTCACGTTGACCTATTTTGGGACTTCGACAGCCTGTCGAAGGAGGAGCGCAAGACGAAGCGAAGATCACGGGATCTCGACCTCCTTTTGGGCCCTTTTTTGGGTTTTTGGGAATATGTAACAGGAATGGGATGTCGGTCCATGGGTTTACCCATATTTAGGTCTATTTTGTATGTATAAATAGATATCTATAGGCATAGATATAAAATCAGAGGTCGATCGACATCTATGTGATGTTATGCTGAGTGCTAGAGTGGATTGTAAGTGCTTAGTGCATGATTGTAATAGAATTGTAGAGCTAAGTGCAAGTGGTGTGCTGTAGTGCAAGGAAGAAGGATCTAGCGAGCTATACAGATCTTCTATCCTATGCGAAGAAGGGTTTTGATGCTCTGTGTTGTAACTGATTGACTGAAGCTAATAAAGAAGAAGAGTTGGTGGACGTAGCCCCAGGGTGGGGGTGAACCACGTAAAAACTGTGTTATGTTGCTTTGTGCATTGCTTTGATGTGTTTATATCTTCTTTTGTTAAGTGCTTATAGATGATTAGAACAAGAGAACAGATCAAAGCTATTTAACACTAGAGACCCTGATGTCAAAGCTATAATAACATTAGAGTATCCACAAAAAACTGAAGTACCTATCCCAGATAAAGAAGAGGTGTTACCCCTGAATCCTAGGATAGAATCTCAACAACGCGAAGTGACTATTTCTACAAGAAATAAGAATCAAAATGGGAAAAGGACCACCGAGACGAAGCTCACTGGAAAGAAGGCTAGGAAGCTAAGTAAGAAGAGGGCTAAGATTGAAAAGTTACAGAAGGTTCCAGAGGAAACTTCGCAAATAGAAAAATTACAGAATTGGAGCTTCGCGGGGATATCAGAACAACGACATATGGCACTTCGCCGTGGTGAAGCAATATAACCATTGGGGACCGATATATCTACTTGACCGACACTTCGAACGGGTCAAAAAGAATTTATGTGTTACCACTAGACCATTAGACCACGCCATAATGGGTAGAACGGAGTTAATGAAGGCCTCATATCCATTGCAAGCAAACCATTAGCAAGTTTCCTATTTAGTCTTTCATGCCATGCACCGAGAACACTTTTGCTAACTGAGAGTTTTTGAGCCCACAGACTAAGTGAATTATCTACAGTGATCATTGCATTCTAGTGTAGTGTCTGAGCTAATCATGATCCCGATCATTTTCACCCCGAGCGCGTATGTCTGACGATCTCATTGCAATCGATGAATCAGTAAAAAAAGTTCTCATCGACTTAATGACCGAGAGAGTCATGTCGGAGAGAGGAATGTCTACAAGTGTGTAAGCATCGTCGACGAGGGGACTACCAGCCTCCCCATCCACTGCTCGAGTCGGACCATCCTGGCCAGTAAACGAAAAGAGAACTAAGCACAGGGATGATCTTGCGAATACCAAGTTAATCTCGAGAATTCTACCCGCCTACTTGCCACCCCTGAGTGGCAAGATCAATCGGGATAGTGTACCCTGATATTTTGAGTACCCATTGGTCACTGCGTACCTCCCGAAAGGAGTACGTGCAATTCACGCGGATCAAGATAAAATCGCAGCGTTGAAGTTTAGTGACTTCAACCTCGGCGATAGGAAGGTCTATAGCATGCTTGCCCCGCATAAGTACTTGACCAAGACCAAAGGGAAGAATTCAAAGATCGTCTCTCAATCATGGACCCATAACCTCGCGCAGTCCACGTTGCTTAACGTAATGAAGATCTCGCACTTTGATAGACATCAAGAAGTGAATGCATACATCAAGTTATTGCTGTCCTACTACCATGGAGGTTACTTGTGGTTGAACCACCGCATTACAGTAGATCCGACTTTGATCAATCGGATCACAGGGCTTAGTATGCAAGGCCCTGACCCACAAGAGTTCTACCCTAGAAAGACTGCAGATTGCGCTCTTGTGCAAAAGATAAAAGACACCTACGGACATGTAGAGAAGGGTACGCGAGGCTACAAGGTAGCCTCTATCCAGAGTGGTGCAATGCACCTTGCTTGTCAGTTGATCGTAGGCAAGCTAGTTCGCAAGAATTGACCCACTCAAGTCACGGGGTTCATAGTTGACCTCACAGGGAAGTGCGCAGAAGGACTGCAGATGAATTGGGCACAGTACCTGGTCAACCAGCTAGAGCTTGATTGCAGGGAAGCATAAGACCAAGGATATGAGTTCGACTTCAATTGGCTTCTCATACTGATCGTGTTCATCGCATGGGAGATGCCAGAAGGTGTGACCTTCCCAGACATCGAGCCATTTGAACTCCTGGCTGCGAAGTTCAATACACTATGGTACTCGAACGACATGAGCAAGCAGTGGCAGTGAAATGCCATATTCCACACATATTACAACCAACTGAAGACAACTATCCAATCTGAGCCTTGGATAACCCCGAAAACCCTCCATAGTTTCAAAGCCTTGATGAAATTCAATGCAGACCGCCACTTTATCTATATCACAGCGCACGCTAATGAGCATAAACAACAACTGCAGTCGTACTATAAGTTGATGAAGGATGACTTGGAAGAAATCACCAAGGAATGGTTGGTAGACCTCCTCATTACAGCAGATCCTGCGGAGATGTCTGACATTGAAAGTCCAGAAGCAGTGCATGAGACACTTGGATCGAGGAAGACAAAGAA
The DNA here is from genome assembly GCA_009831015.1 of Picea engelmannii. Lineage (NCBI taxonomy): Eukaryota > Viridiplantae > Streptophyta > Pinopsida > Pinales > Pinaceae > Picea > Picea engelmannii. Next base: position 614,602 of record ML789846.1, read on the forward strand.
GAATGAGGATGCCCGAGATGTAGACAACACATCTGCGAAGACTTCTTTCATCTCACCAGGAGGAGATGGCAGAGAAATAGATGGCACAGAAGTTGAACCAAAGAAAGGAGAGTTTACACTGCCCAGAGATGAGGAAGACCCATCGAAGAAAAGGAAGGTTTCCCCTCCGAAGCCTTCTTCAAGGAAGAAATCGAAAGCAACCAGGACCAAATTCGAGACCACCCTCACCTAAGATGACTTTGACTTCATTGTTGCAGCACTAAACGATGCTTCCCTAGAGATAGCAAACAAGCAAGAAGCTAAGCAAGGAGGTGCTCATTCGGATTAAGGACAAGCTCCAACGAGTGCAGCAGGCATTGCATCCCAGCCGCACAGTTTCCACTGTGCCTCTGCCATCAGGAACAACAGAACTAGGTGATGAGCCAGCCAACTACACCGCATTGCTGATTCAGTAGAAGCTCACCTTCGACGAGCTTAGGAAGAGACAACGCAAGCCACCTAGGATTTAGCACAAGTACAAAAAGACCTTGATGAGCAATGCAGTGCCGCAGAATAGGAAAAGCTTGCTCTCCAAGCAAGATGGGATGAGGAGAAAGCACAATTACAACAAAACAAGGAATAGTTGCATGCAGAGAAACTTGAAGTAAAAGAACTGGTCAACAGAGCACTCCGCTCTGTGATAGTTATCGAAGTAAAAATCGAAGAGCAAGTTCAACAGTAGGTGGCACAACTGGAAGAAGTGATCTAGAAGCTCCAACAACAAATCATAGATCTAGAGATCCGCGCAGTGCCTGAAACCCCTCAAGAGATAAGGGACCAAAGAGAAACAAATGCCCACAGTGCAGTTGACAGATTAAAATCTCTTTCCCTAGAGTGTAAGAAGATGAGCAACCAGAGCGCCCAGACATATGAAAACCTCATCGAAAATCCAGAATTACAGGCACTGGAGTCGCAGCTCCAAGAAGCAAAATTGCACGCAGACACGCTACAGGCACAACTGAAGGCCCTGTCACCCGTGGAAAGAATGAAGCGGTCTCAGGAACAACACACGACCCAGCAACAGATACATTTGACTCAAAGTAAAGTGATGAAAATCACTCAACAACTTCAGCCTGTGCAAGAAAAGGCATGCCTATTGTTTACATAAGTAGAAATCCAAGGAGAAGAGCTAGAGCAGGTTGTCCTCGCAGCATAACAACGCCTAGAAGGGCCAGTGAACGATGCATTGATCTAGGAGTTCGCTGAGCAAGAGGTCATCGCAAAGCAGCAGGTCGAAGCAGCTTGAGCCAAGATCGAGGCCTTTGAGACATAATTACTCAGACCAGAGTGACTTGGGACGAGTCACAGGTGAGTGTTGGGGGCCTGTTGGCCGTTGACCAAGTTTTGGGGAGTTTCTTGGTCATGTTAACCTATTTTGGGACTTCAACGGCCTATCGAAGGAGGAGCACAAGACGAAGTGGAGATCGCAGGATCTCGGACCCCTTTTTGGGTTTTTGGGAATATGTAATAGGAATGGGATGTCGGCCCACGAGTTTACCCATGTTTAGGCCTATTTTGTATGTATAAATAGATATTTATACACATAGATATAAAAGGAGAGGTTGATTGACATCTATGTGATGTTATGCTGAGTGCTAGAGTTGATTGTAAGTGCTTAGTGCATGATTGTAATAGACTTGCAGAGCTAAGTGCAAGTGGTGTGTTGTAGCGCAAGAAAGAAGGATATAGCGAGCTGCGTAGATCTTTTGTCCTATGCGAAGAAGGGTTTTGATGGTCTATGCTGTAACTGATTGACTGAAGCTAATAAAGAAGAAGAGTTGGTGGACATAGCCCCATGGTGGGGGTGAACCACGTAAACACTATGTTATGTTGCTTTGATGTGTTTATATCTTCTTTTGCTAAGTACTTATAGATGATTAGATAGATATGCTCATGCGTAGTGATTATTGTATCTGAGAATGTTATATCTGATCTATATAGTCATGCTTAGTGCTTGATATAATCGATCTGGTTCAAGTTATCTATGCTAAGTGCTTAAAAGCTGTAGACTAGTGCAAATGCTGTGAAGCTTTGTTTTATCAACAAAGTGGATATCGATTGCATATTAAGGATCTGATGGTGCTAAGTGCTTTATTAAGTAAGTAATCACATATTTGTGTCCCAGCTAAGGTTGTAGACACCTAAGTCTAGCAACCACCCCTGCCTCTACCTCAGGTGAGACTTCACCTGCTTCGCAGGTGTTGCTGAAAGGGCTGGTAGTTAGGGTTTTGTTGGTGCGCTGTTGTAGCGTTGAACCCTGGGTCTGCCCCTGTGCCAACATCTCGAGTCTGAGTTTTTTTTCTCCAAGCTGCTTGAAGGCCCAATGCCCATAGCAGTCTTGCCCACCTTTCTTACTAAGTCTTCCCTCTACTCACACTTAAACTCAATTCACTGACTGAAGTTAGTTGTGGCCCTCACTTCCTTGTGCATTACTTGTCCAGTTCTGTGTTGAAATCATTCATGTATTGAGTTTTCCCCATTTGACCTCGACTCACATAAATAAAACATCCACCAAACATTCTGATGTGTATTGGGCTTATCCTCCCATAATCTGAGGGTGACTTCCAGTGCTAACACTATGTAATATTTGTTATCATCTTATTACAAAACTTCTGGCCGATAGGATTAAACCGTTCATGACTTGTCTTATCTCAGAGGAACAACTGGGCTTCATCAAAGGTCGAAAGATACTGGATGCTATTGGATCGGCATAAGAGGTGCTACACATCATAAAAAAAAAGAAATTACAATCTCCGATCTTAAAGCTTGATCTTAAAAAAGATTTCGACTGTATCAACTGGGACTATCTTATGTTGATATTACTACAATCTGGTTTCGGCCTTCCATTCAAAAATTGGATCATGGGGTGCGTGTCTAGTGTGACTATTGCTGTCCTAGCTAATAGAGAAGCCACATCCTTATTTTCAAATGAAAAAGGTCCACGATAGGGATGTCCTCTTTCCCCTCTCTTATTTATATTGGCCTTGGAAGGTTTGAGTATTCTTCTCAAGTTGAGTCAGCATGAAGGGATTATTACTGGCATTAAAGTATCAAGATTGGTAAAAGTTTTGCACTTATTCTTTGTGGATGATATCATCATATCCACAAAAGAGGACCTAAGAGAATGGAAAGAAATCAAATCGATTATGAACCTCTTCCGTCGAGCTTCAGGATTACAGATTAATGAGTCAAAATCCACCTTTCACTATTCTGGATTACTGGCGGCAGACATTGAGACTTTTAAAATAATCTTTCTGTTTGGTTACCATGTGATCTCACTGGGTCTGAGATATCTCGACTACTTCCTTAAGCCGGATTGTTATAAAGCAACTGATTGGAACTGGCTTCTTATAAAATTTGAAAAAATAATTGCAAATTGGTGCAATCGCTAGCTCACTCTGAGTGGAGGATTCATACTTTTAAAATCGGTGTTGGAAGGCCAGGAAGTCTATTGGATCACTCTTGATACCATTCCTCGCTCCATCTTGAATAAGATCAAACAAATGATGTATTCTTTTCTTTGGACAGGCGGAAACAATAAACGTTCTCTTCATCTTTGTCATTGGGATATTATCACAAAGCTAAAAGCGGTAGGTAGTTGGGGACTTCGCAATCTTGCACTTTTGAAACAAGCTTTGGTGAAAAAAACTCTTTGGAAAGTTTTGACACAGGATGGTATTTGGCATTGTATTATACACGAAAAATATATTACTCCTTTTTCACTTGCAAGTTGGCTCAGACTCCTAGATATTTGCCCCTCTAGCGCCTCTCCGATCTGGAGATCTCTCTTAAAAAATCTTCCATTTATTCACCACTGGCTTTGCTGGAAACTCGGCTCGGGACATCCTATTCATATAGGTAGGGACGCTATATTGGGCCTTGGGTCCATTGCTTTTATCTCATTCGGTTTACTGAATTATCTTCGAGATATAACAATTTTCTTCCTTTTCCAAGCCCGACACACCTCTGATTGCAGGTTTACATGCACAAATTGGAAATCTAGCTTTGATTTGGGACTCACGGGGGAACTTGCACTGGAATGGAAGTCTTACTGCTCAACACTTCTTGGAGAAGGAATTCGACTAAATTTAGTGGAAGACACTCCTCATTGGATTGGTGGTGACCGATCTGGCCATTTGACTATTAAGAATGTTTACAATGTTATTTCCTCCACAATCCGGATAAATAAATGCACGGGATGGAGGCGAAACTTATGGCACTGGTCTCTTCCTTTAAAAATAAAATTCTTAATATGGTTAGCTGCAAATGACAAGATCCTGACCTGGTACATTCTACTTTGCTGGGGTTGGGAGGGACCCAACATGTGCATTCTTTGTCGTAACAATTTTGAATCCATCTCCCACATCTTTTTGGACTGCACTTTCACCAAACTGGTATGGCACAAGCTTACACTAGTCCTAAATCTCCAAAATATGTGGACAGGAACAACCTTACATGATTGCTTGGAGAATTGGGCATTGATGGATTTCACTCTTCCTCATCTTCCAACTATAGTCTGTTGGTTTATTTGGCTTACTCGCAACAGGGCGATATTTGAAAATACATCCATCTCCTTAAATTTTGTTTGTTTTAGAATATTGGGAGAGCTAAAAATTGAAAAGAAAAGGAGGATCTATGCCCCTCGATTTATTCAGCCTATTCTTCAAATGAATGGAAATAATGCATGGTTTGAGAGAGCATATCAAAATTCTGGCCTATAATGCGGGGCGGGCAGGTTGATTCTTCATTCTGATGGCACTAAGATCACTTGGAACTACAACTGTGGAGCAGGATCAAATACTAAGGCAGAACTTCTCGGCGTCTAGGCCACTCTTCTACTGGCTTCCCGTCATAATATTATGGATCTTCATGTGAGGGGGGACTCCAAGATCATTATTGACTGGCTAAACAAAAAGGGACAACTTCAAGTTATCACTCTAGAATGTTGGAAAGATAGGATCACTGAGCTCATCCAAGCTTTCTCTCAGATCAATTTTTCTCATATATATAGGGAATTAAATGTGGAGGCAGATTATCTGTCAAAAAATGCACTATCAAAACTAATTGACACATTGATGTATCAACATTAGACAGATGGACTTGGGAGTCCTTCTCAATGTATCATCCTCTTTTAGTTGTGATTTTTGCATGATCTTGCATATATTTTGTTTCATCCTATGTTTTGAAGGTTTTGAACCTTTTGTCGTCTTCATAGATCAGAGATGATAAGATCTGATAGGTATATCTATCTCCATCTTATATGGGTTCAACTTCCATTGTAAGGAACATTATATTGGAATAGTTACGATATGTAAGGGAACAATATTTATCCTTTTTGTAAGGGCCTGATTTGTATATTTTTGGTTTTAAAAAACCAGATATAATACAAGTAAAAATTTTCTTTTGGAAAAAAAAACTTACAAGTGGATAAAAAGAGGGTGATGTGTTGCATGCATTTCAATCACTGTTTCAGGTTCTTGTTCAAGTTGAACCATTACATCAAGATCATGTCCAAGATTAGCCATTACTTCATGTTCAATATTAGTCATTGCTCCAAGTTCAAGTTCATGTTCAAACATCATCTCAAGTTCAAGCTTCTCCTTTTCACTTTTTCTGGAATAGATTTTTATGAATTCCAAATGAACACTATTTTCTCATGCTTCATTTATTTCTAGCTTCAAAGCATTTATAAGATTCAAAAAATTATAAAATGAAACACACCATTATTTATTACAAAGACTAATAGTGAAAATGTTAAGCAACCAACACAATGTAACATTGAATAATTCTCTATATTATATAATGAAATTATTATAAATCAAATAATTTCTAAAGAATTAAATATTTTAAATATAAAACATTTTTTTTTAAATATAAAACATTTTTTAAAATAACAATGCCAAAATAATAATAATTTTGAAAAACCTCTTTTAAAATCTTTAATACTTGAATTGAAAATCTTTAATACTTTAAGTTGGCTCAACTTTATTAAATATTTAAATCTTTAATGTCAATTCGTACTTCTTTAAGCTTCTTGTTTTCTATGATTGTGTGATCATAGAGACATCATATGAACAAACATGGTTATGAAGAAACACGGTTTTAAAGAGGATTTTGAGCAAGTGTTGGGCATAGGTCCATTTTGGGGAAAAGGCACAATGTGGAGGAAAGACAGTTGGCAGAAAAGCATGTGAGGTGCGCATGCAAGAAGAAGGGAAATAAAGACAACTGGCAGGAAAAGCAGTGGAGGAAAGCGCGCATGCGGAGGAGAAAAGCGCGCAAGGCCAACATGCAAGAAGACATAACTAGGTTAGGGTTTTGGTAAGAGAATGTAACGATTGATGAGCCAAGAATAGATATAAATAAACACCTAGGAGGTCTAGGGGGGGTTCAGTGTCTTTGATAGTTGTTATGAGTTACTCACGCGATATAGAGTAACAGGTTTGTAACCCAAATATGATATGATACCTTTTTGTAAGTTGTTGATCTATGGGAGGTAAAAGTGACTAGACCTTGAGGGTTAGATCATAAGCTGAGGAGCCTGGTGCGATCTAGTCAGCCTAAAAAAGGTTGAGGAGTCTGTTTTGTGAATATATGAACAGAGTTGTAGTGCGCATGACGCCATATACGACAGAAACATAATAAAAGAGCCTTAGAGACAAATCTTTTTGGACGTAGCCCAGGAGGGGGTGAACCACGGTAAATCATGTGTTGTGTGGAATGACTATTGTTTACGACTTTGTTGTTAATGGTTAAATCTTAGATGAATGCTTTGATGAAGTAGTTAGATCTCTTGATTTACATGCATGCCTAAGGAACAACAGAATAACTAAGATCGATGAATGACAAAATATTGCTTTAGTAACTAGATAGAACTTTCAGCACGCAACTAACATATCCCCACTTAATCCTGGACTGCAAGCACTTGAGCATTGTAGTCACCCATTAAGGCTATCTTGGGTGAGACTGCATAGTGCACTTTATGCGCTGCGTTGCCTTCTGGTTTACCAAGAGGGCCGATAGTTTTAGAGGATTTGTTGGATCCCTAGTAGACCTGGTGATCTAGGTGGATATCAGTGGCCACCCACCTTTTCCAACTGGCTCAAAACAGTTTTCTGGCAATTTTGGTAATTTACTATTTTTAGTAGTTTTTAACTTTTGGGGCCATTTTGAGGGCCTAAATGAAGGTTCTTAGGGATCGAGTTTCTCAATGATAGCCAAAGGCATGATTGAGCCCCCAAAATGAATCTCCTCGATGATACCTTTCTAGCGGGCTATCATGCACCTAAAACGGAGATCGTATGCAAAAGTTACAACCCTGGGAAGTTGATGTACTAACTTACCCAAACGGGGCCCACATGACTTTTGGAGCTTCATCTCCCAGGGTTAGGTTTTTAGATGTCTAGGGTTTTTAGCATTCTTGTTTATTTTAAAAAGGCCTTCAAAGCCTCATTGTAATCATCTTCTTGGGAATGCAAGTAGTCGTCACATCTCTTCTCAGAGATAAGCTGCCACCATTCTAGCGAGTCTTTCACTCTGTATTTTTACAGTGTCTGTACATTTCTTTCATTAATAGAAATCGTGTATTACTGTATATCTATGTTTATGGTTGCATCTCTGATACATTTATGTTATATTGTTAGATATCCGGTATATCTCTGTATGTTTCTTTATTATATCTCCACTCTCGTTTCGTGCTGAAAATAATCCGGATCACCTGGACCTGGGTCAATCATATTTAAAGGAATAACTCAGATAAAAGCACCAAACAAATGGTTCCATTGCTGGTTGGAACAATATAGGATTGAGTAGATGGGATTTGTTGAAGATCTATTAAAACAATGTAAGATCTGCGGAAGGCGGGTCAAAAGAATATTGAATCAGACGATAAGAAGGTCATAAGAATGCGCCGCTAGAAGGGGATGTTGAGACCGTGGAATCCCACAAAAGAAGAGATCGAAAGCTGGCCGAAGACAAAGGAGATAGAGTTTGCACAGACAAATAACAAAAACCCTAGACTAACACTGTGCAAATATCTTGAGAAGTATGTGTTTACTGATCTACATGAAGTCTTTTTCTATGATTTTCCACACTTATTGCAGTAGTGGATATTGAGGTTGAAGGATAACCATGCAACAAAATAGATCCGATAGTTAGAGTGGACTACAGTTTAGATCGAACATCTACAATAGGTGAATAACAAATTCACCTGCACAATAGATTTTTGGCTTGGCAGTATTGTAGCAGGCTTTATAACATAATTTGTAGTAGATACAACGAAGTCGTACAACGCAGTAGAGCAAGAGTTTCTATGAGGACCTCGAGGAAGGTATATTAGATCGTTGTATACTTCTATTAAGATATTACTCTATAACAAAGGTGTAATGACAATGGAGTTAGACAACTAAACTTCCCTGTGTACATGGGGGAAGGGGGGAAGCACTGACAGAAAAAGGAGAAATGGAAGGAGAAAATGATAAAGAAAAGAAGGAGGATTCTTGGACAAAATCATGATGGAGGATGACTCAATCAAATGGATCATGGCGACAACTAGAAAGACACGCAGTGGAGTACCCTACCAATACAAGGTGAATACCAAGAAGAGAGCCATAGCCGCGAGGGAAGGCTTGGCAAGTGATGAAGAGGAGGTAGAGGATCTCTGGGCTGTGGAGCAGATTGAGGAAATCTTGCGCGCAACATACGAGAGGAAGATAAGAGATCCAAGAGAGGGAATAGAAGCCAACAATCCTATCCATATTAATGTTAGTGTGGAACCCATAAACCCATGTGCGACTAACACACCAAAAAGAACACCGCCATTTAGGTAATCGAATTTCGGAAGAAGGAAGACAGCAGGAAGTACATCTACATAAGGAACGACAACTAGGGGAGCTAGTTCAGGCAACATTAGTCAAGTATCTACAACGCACGGAGGTAACAGTTCAACATTCAGGATGGCAGGAAACAATCCCACCATCGGGTTACCAGAATTTTAAGGAGAGGCAAAAAAAGACCCTGAGAAACACTTGTTCATTTGTGGGAAGAAAAATAGATCACTGATGAAGAGACTAAACTTGCATAGCTAGCTATCACACTAAGAGACCGTGCATTAGACTAGTACATGAGTCTAGACGTAAACAATGCACCTGGGATGACAAGGACATTGACAGACATTAAGAAATTACTGATTAATGAGTTCCAGAAGACGAGCTTAGAGGATGAATACATGAACGAGATGATAGAAATCCGACATAAACTAGGATAATCTGTCTGGGAAATTAACTAGTGATTTATGGTCAGGGGATCAAATTTTGCTCAATTTTCAAAGTGCTCAGAATGCGACGAAAATAGTGCCATTGCGTCCGTCTCGTCTTCCTAATTCCGACGGTATATTTACTTTCACAAACGGAGTCCGTATGGAGGAGATATCACGATCTGTCCGCCAAGCCAAACAAGCAAAAATTTGGGATGCTGACTGTTCCTGTCCGTACAGTCCGTACAGCCACGTGGAGGGCCGTACCATCATGATGAAGTGGCAGAGGGAAGACGTGGTGCATTTTTATTGTTTGGTGGTTGTCCAATCGGATGTTGACACATGTTATATTGGCAGCGAATAGTATGAGGACACGTGGCCCAATGCTTGGGCGCCACGTGTCCCTCATTGATTGGCCTATAATTGCTATGTAAAACTAATGGAGGCCGCGGGGTTCGACCCCCGGACCTCCCACAACACAAAGTCTTTACAATACTCCATTAACCATTAAGCCGCCCGATGTTCCTTGTTAGCTATACCATTAAACATATATTTATGTTTGTATTATGTGTTATATGGAAAAGGGCGCGGGCCAGGGCTTAAGCCCCGACCCATGGTTTCATTACAATATATATGACCATATATATATGCCCGGAATTGTTGGCGTGCATGCATAATTTGGATTGCAATATATTCCATTGCATATATGTATATGTATTAAAGTTTGCATATGATATAAACAAACGCACGGGGTATTGAACCGTGACCAAAGCTTTGATATGCGCGTGGTTTGACCGGTGGGTTGAACGCGCGGGAAGTTACACGGTTATACAATGGAGCAACCACCTTTTCGCCGAGCCCAAGGTCGCATGGGCCATATGACCGAATGCCGAGGCAGTTAGGGGCTGGAGGGGCCTTAACCATCCTACGGTTTGTATCGGTGCGCGGTTGCGTACAGGACTTGGTTTTTCCACTTTAAAGAGCGTGTGTGCTAGGTTTGAAGCACAAGGGTGCGATTTGTAGAACCAGAGACAACAAAGTTGAAGGGGAAGACTTCAAGGAGGCTATCTTCTTCATTTTTCGACCGATTGAGGTGCCAAAAGAGCCCAGACAAGG
>ML789846.1:629813-649716 GCA_009831015.1 Picea engelmannii
TAAAGGGATGAATCCAAGCAAGGCCAAGTGGATTGAGGTTGGAAGGGTGAGGGAACTATACCCTCATCTTCACATAGACTGAGATAGTCTTTTGGAGGTCCAAAAGCTTCCCAATGGGGAGGTGTGATCAGGGGATCAAATTCTGCTCAATTTTCAAAGTGCCTGGAATGTGACGAAAACAGTGCCATTGCATCCGTCTCATCTTCCTGATTTCGGTGGTATATTTACATTTTCAAACAGAGTCCGTATGGAGGAGATATCGTGATCTGTCCGCCAAGCCAAACATGCAAAAATTTGGGATGCTGACTGTACCTGTCCGTACAGTCCGTACGGCCACGTGGAGGGCCGTACCATCATGATGACGTGGCAGAGGGAAGACGTGGTGCATTTTTATTGGTTGGTGGTTGTCCAATCGGATGTTGACATGTGTTATATTGGCAGCGAATAGTATGAGGACACGTGGCCCAATGCTTGGGCGCCACGTGTCCCTCATTGATTGGCCTATAATTGCTATGTAAAACTAATGGAGGCCGCGGGGATTGACCCCCGGACCTCCCACAACACAAAGTCTTCACAATACTCCATTAACCATTAAGCCACCCGATGTTCCTTGTTAGCTATACCATTAAACATATATTTATATTTGTATTATGTGTTATATGGAAAAGGGCACGGGCCGAGGCTTAAGCCCCGACCCATGGTTTCATTACAATATATATGACCATATATATATGCCCAGAATTATTGGCACGTGCGCATACTTTGGATTGCAATATATGCCATTGCATATATGTATATGTATTAAAGTTTGCATATGATATAAACAAACATGCGGGGTATTGAACCGTGACCAAAGCTTTGATATGCGCGTGGTTTGACCGGTGGGTTGAACGTGCGGGAAGTTACACGGTTATACAACGGAGTAACCACCTTTTCGTCGAGCCCAAGGTCGCATGGGCCATATGACCGAATGCCGAGGCGGTTAGGGGTTGGAGGCGCCTTAACCGTCCTACGGTTTGTACCAGTGCGCGGTTGCGTACGGGACTTGGTTTTTCCACTTTAAAGAGCGTGTGTGCTAGGTTTGAAGCACAAGGGTGCGATTTGTATAACCAGAGACAACAAAGTTGAAGGGGAAGAATTCAAGGAGGCTATCTTCTTCATTTTTCGACCGATTGAGGTGCCGAAAGAGCCCAGACAGGGGTTTTGGGACGCTGCGGAGCCATTGGAGCAGTCGGTTTGTCACTTTGAGCATTGTAAGGCATGTTTTTGAGCACTTTGAGCAATTTAATAATAATGATCCATTGGAAGCTGGACCAGGAGATGTAGCTCGGAGTGGGGTGAACTCCTTTATCAAGTTGCTGTGTTTATGTCTGATGTTCAATTATTTATGCTGTTGTCTATGTGTATTTCTACATAAGTAATCCTTAATTATGTGTTGCAAATTGATCCGGTTGCTTTAAACACATAACATTTTACTTGCAATATTTATTCAAGTTTTTCAAGTCTTCTTCATTTTTAGATCAATTTAAGCGTCTGAAAGGGAAATTGAGGTATTCCATGACTGATATGTAGCATAGGCATTTTTTTGTGAATTCTTTGTTACCACACCTGAAATACCCACTCAGACAACATAAATTCCAATCTCAAGTAGAGGCTCTGCAGGTAGCCTTACAAATGGAGGAGAATCAATACCACAAGACAAATCCAGCTATAGAGGAGTTGAAGGAGGATTTGAAGAATCTTACTTTCGAACTCAATCAGAATAAGGGCAAGGACAAGTGAGAAGTTGTTTGGTGTACCACATGTAGAATAGAAGGGCACCATAATAACAAATGTCCAACATTCACACAGTATATGGCAATAGGGATGCCAAATCCATTGCCAACAGGAGGACCCTGGTGTGAAATTTGCAAGACACATAGGCATGATCCATATCATTGTCCTATGATGTAGAAATACCAGACAGTCCCAAAGAGCTCATATTGCAACTTTTGCAAATCAGTAGGGCACGATGACAAAGACTGCATAACCATGGATCTGATGCAGGAAAGGACATCAGACACATATATTGTGCAATCCGAAATGATGACAGGTCAAGATGTACCTCGGTTTAATTAGGCACCACAATAGTATAATACTATGCCACAGTCATATAACAACGCGCAACCGCAGTGTAACACTGCGTAGCCCCAGTATAACCCTACGCAGTATAATCAAGGATATCAATACAATACACCGTGTGAAGATTGCGTTGGGTACAGAGGGGGAGGACGAGGTAGAGGAGGCTTTGGACATGACAGAGGTCTAGTAGTGTGCCATAACTGCCAACAACCAGGGCACTATGCAAGAGAATGCCCTATACCACCGGCGACATGCATGTATTGTCACGCAACAAATCACGATACAGAGGATTGCACCACATTGTTGGGGAAGATATAGGAGAAACATAATCAGAACAATCAAAATGTACAATGGATCTCTACAGAAGCTAGAGAATATGGCAGGAACATCAACATAGTGATGCGCGGAGGTGCTAAAACAAGAGATGATGTGGCTAATCAGGAACCAGTACAACACCAGTGGATTAAGAAAAATATTGAGCCACCCAAGCGATTTGATGCAGAAAAGGAGAAGGATACCTTTAAGGAGGTCAGAAGAGAATTTCCCAAGCTGAATGTTGCATCTACATCTACCACAAAGCATACCTAGCACGTCCCAACGTATGAAATGTCGTCTACATTGGACTATACCAGTGAAGTCCACCTGGGAAACCAAGTAAGTTTTATTAAATCCTTCCTGCAATCCTGTATTCAAGTATTTAAGGATCCATCATCTGTTATAGTATTACATAATATATTAGATAGATGTACCACAAAATCTGAGGGAAAGTTAGAATAGAGGATAGTCAATCACCTCCATGACAAAAGGAGAACCAACAAAGAGTTTAGATTCAATGGCAACATCAGAGATTTTAACATGGACAGTGTGATATTAGATATGGGATATGAAGTAAATGTGTTGCCAAAAAAGACATGGCAATGCATGGGAGAACCTACCTTAAGCTACTCACCAGTCCAATTGAAGTTAGCAAACCAACATAGAGTTCTACCAATAGGGAGGCTAAAAGGAGTGACAATAGATTTGGACGAAGTGTGCACTAAGGCAGATTTCAAAGTGATTGAAATCGTGGATGGAACAACACCATATCCAACATTACTAGGATTGGATTGGGCGTTTGATAATCAGACGATAATCAACCTGAAAACCAGGAAGATGACATTTGAGTTAGGCGAATACAGGGTTATTACGTCTCTAGATCCATCATAAGTCAAAAGATTTGTGGAACCAACATGTTTAGACCTGGAAGAAATTAACTAGTTGTATCGGACCACTGCATGCACTAAAGATTACGTCGATCCAACTGTCGATGGTGTACTTAGATAGAGAAGTATCACATCATGTGCGTCCAACTTAGACACAGGTCTGGAGAATTGGCAGCAACGCCTACATGAGGTATCAACCAGAAGGTGCGCCCAAATAAACCACGTAGTAAGATGGGTTGGGACAAAAGTCAGAGAACCTCCAAGTTTCCATGGAATCAACGACTTGGAAGAATTCCTAACGACATATGAAGACGAAGTATCAGATAGTCAAATATTGTTGGCTCTCGACATTGCACTTAAGGCTACACCTGCAAGATGGTGGGGCATGCACAAAGAAACAATCAAGGACTAGTACCAATGTAAATGGTTAATGCGCATCAGGTTTGGCGCAGAACAAAAAAGCAACCAGCAGCAGAAATATGATGGACAGGGGGCACCAACATAACACTTGGAGAAGTGCAGAGTGCTGTGGAAGATGACACCCCCAGAGGAGTGGCCTCATCATTTTGTACACACGTTAGAGGTAATCCCGACAAACTGGTATACAGACTAGAAACTGTGCAGAGGAACTACGAGTTGGACATTACTACAACAAAAATTTACAGTCAGTTTATCATTTGAACATGAGAACCCCAACATAGATGTAACACTTAAGCAAATAAGAGGGGTAATATTCATTAAGGAACCAGAAGTTGAACTCATGACAGAAGAGCAACATCAGAACATACAGACAATGAAATAACTGTTGTCATGTTACCATGTGCGGGAAGAAGCACCAGATGAAGACAATATGCGCGATATTCAGATTGAGGAAGTTGAAGGCGAAAGAGAAGTGGAAGGTCCACCTCTAGAATCAAAAGTAATTGTTGCGCTAATAAAGATAAAGAAAGTCAACATTGGGACAGTTGAGAATCCCAAGATGGCCAACATTGGAGACTACTAGGATGAGCAAACAGTGGACAAGATAACAAAATTACTGCGTGAGTATAGTGACTTGTTCCCAACGAATTTTACCGAAATGAAGGGTATTGTAGGAGAACTTGGAGAGATGAAGATCCCTCTCAAACTAGAGGCAAGACCTATCAGACAGAGGCCTTACATATTGAACCCCATCTACAAGTAGAAGGTAATATCAAAAATCGACAGAATGTTGGAAGAAAGAATTATAGAACCATTAGAAGAATCAGAATGGATAAGCCCGATGGTAGTTCAGGAGAAAAATCAAGGAGACATGAGAATCTGTGTAGATCTGAGAAAGCTCAATGATGCTTTCCTACATGACCCCTTCCCTACACCCTTTACAGATGAAGTCCTAGAAAATGTGGGAGGTCATGAATCATACTCATTCATTGATGGATTCTCAGGCTACCACCAAATCAAGATAGCACCAAAAGATCGATACAAGACTACCTTTGCAATAGAATGGGGATCCTACCAGTACACAGTCATGCCTTTTGGGCTGAAAAATGCACCAACAATTTTCTCTAGAGTAGTCATTGATGCCTTCAAATAATTCATCCATCAGTTTCTTGAGGTATATTTGGATGATTGGACAATATACAGCTTGTTGAAGGATCATGTAGAGGTGTTGAGGCTGAAGTTAGAAAGATGCAGGCAATGCCAAATATCCTTGAACATTAAGAAATGTATATTTGGAACACCCTTTAGAATTCTATTAGGTCACATAGTATGAAGACAAGGTTTGATCGTGGATCCTGCAAAGATTGCAGTAATTGTAAACTTACCACCACCGAAATCAGTGTGCCAGCTGAGGGCCACATTAGGACATACATGATATTACAGAAAATTCATCAAGGGGTATGCACAGATCACTGCGTCGATGGAGAAACTACTTAAGAAGGATACTAAATTCCAGTGGAATGAGAGTTGTCAGCAAGGATTGGACACCCTGAAGGAGAAGATGGTCACTACACCCATCTTAGTCTTTCCAGACTGGGAGAAGACATTCCATGTGCATGTAGATGCATCAGCCATAACTTTGGGAGCTATTCTGGCGCAACCAAGAATAGGGGATTTGGACCATCCCATAGCATTTGCAAGCAGGAAATTGTCAGACTCCAAAAAGAACTACAACACTATAGAGCGAGAAGGCCTGGCAATGGTATATGCACTCCAAAAGTTCAGGCATTACCTACTTGGAAAACATTTTAAGATGTTCACAGATCATTCAGCTCTTAAGTACCTAGTCAACAAGCCAGTGTTGGGGGGGAGAATCTCTCGATGGTTACTCATGTTTCAAGAATTTTACTTTGAAGTCATAGTGAAACCAGGGAAGATGAATGTAGGATCTGATCACTTATCAAGGGTCACCAATGACGAGGAGCCTACAAATTTAGAAGATACCTTCCCTGATGCGCAGTTATTTTCAGTTCAGATCGCAGATGATTATTTTGCTGAGATTATTGAGTATTTAAGTACAGGGACTGAGCCACAGGAATTTAACACTGCGTAGAGGAAGAATCTGGTTGTCCGAGCAACTAACTACCAGTGGATCGCCGGGCACTTATATAAGATGGGGGAAAACAACATCTTGAGAATATGCGCGCTAGAACACGAAAGGCCTAGGATACTGGCAAAAGCCCATTAAGGAATAGTGGGAGGACACTATGTAGGCAAAGCTACTGTGCAGAAGGTATTGCACACAGAATTATGGTGGCCAACTATTCATAGAGATGCAAAGGAATATTTTCAACAATGTGATATTTTTTAGAGGGTTGGCAAACCAAACAAACGAGATGAGATGCCCTTACATCCACAAGTGATGCTACAAGTGTTTGACAAATGGACTATTGATTTTGTTGGGCCAATTCACCCACCTGCAAGAAGATCAGGCGCACGATACATTATCACTGAGCCAAAATACCTCTCAAGATGGGCAGAGGCAACACCAGTTAAAGATTGCAGCGCAGAGACGACAACACACTTCTTGTTTGAACAGGTGGTCACCAAATTTGGATGTTTGAGGATCTTGATGAGTGACCAAGGCACTCACTTTATCAACAAAACTATCGGAGCTCTGACCGAAGAATTAGAGGTTTACCATCAGAAAATTACGCCATACGATCCTCAAGAAAATGGAACAGTGGAAGCCTTCAACAAGATTCTAGAGAATGCCCTAACCAAGATTTGCAATGTCAACAAGGACGATTGGGATTCAAAGATACCAGCAGTACTATGGGCATATAGAACTACCTGTAAGAAGCTGACAGGGAAGACACCATTTAGATTGGTGTATGGACAAGAAGCAGTGATGCCACTAAAATTCTTGGTACCAAGTCTACGTGTCAAAACAATTACAAACATGACAGAACGAGGCACAGTACGAGAAAGACTAAGTCAGTTGATGCACATGGAAGAAGATAGGATTCTAGCAAGATTTCACCAAGAAGTATAGAAAGCAAGGGACAAAACTTGGCATGATCGACATATCAAGAGAAAAAGTTTCAAGGAAGGATACCTAGTCCTACTATATGACAACAAGTTTTTTCAACATCCAAGAAAGTTCAGAATGCATTGATTTGGACCATATGAGATCAAGACTGTCACAAACGGAGGAGCTGTATAGTTGAAGGACTTAGGAGGCACATAACTCAGAGGGATGATCAATGGGAGTCAACTGAAGCTATACAAGGACAGTTGGCCACCAACAACTTGACAGTTACTGTGTAGTAGAAAAATAAAAAATAAAAAGACTACATGGAAATCCACATGCCCAACAGTGCAAATCAGTGCGACGAAAGAAGAATAATGTGCCAGAAGGAAAGGGTCTAGAAGCTAAGGACTTGTTGACGAGCGAAATCGACCGTCCGTCAACTGAGAGAGTGGAACTGGTCTGGGGTTGTCTAATAACCCAAGCTGTTTGGGATGAACCACCCTAACGGGTTTAGCGGCTCCGTTAGCCGATCTAAGGTCCTAATAAAACAAAAAGAAAACTAATCTAAACTAACTAACTAAAAACAAATAAAACAAACTAACTAACTAATCTAATCTAAAACTAACTATTAAAACAACTAAACTAATCTAACTAAAAGAAATAAAACAAACTAATAAACTAAACTAACTATTATATACAATCTACTAACTAATACTAACTCTAACTAATAAAATAACTAACTAATAACTGAAATAAAACTTATTCACAAAATATACAATATCTACAATTTGCAGATTTGAATAAAACCTGAAAAACTCATTAGCTTTATGCCCTAAGACAGCGAGAGAAATATTTTTGTTGATTTTATAATTTTGTGAAAAGATAAAACAGAAATACTAACTAAACTAAACTACTAATATACTAATTCTAATTACTAATCTAAACTAAAACATATATCTAACTAAAATACTAACAAATATACTAAACAAACAAACTGACCTGGAAACGCTCCAGATTTGTTCTGTGTGTGATGACTGTTCTAGCAGATCGGAGGAAGGAAACTCACACCGAATAATCCAGAAGCTTCTCGTAAACGATACGCTGCAATGCTCTTTGAGTTGGTTTACAGGACAAACAAGACATAAAAATCATAACAATTATATAATTTATAAATCTCCACAATTAGGTAAACCTGTTATGCAAAGACTTATACAGAATAATCCAATTGATGAAGAAGAGAAATATGTCATTCATAAAATGAATCAAGTAATTGCTATGTTTTTAAATAATGGAAGAAATCAGACATGGATCATATAAATTAATTCATATCATTTGCAAAAGACTAAGATAGCTAAAGTAGTCATTAATCAGATACAAACTAATAAACATAAACATGAAACACAATATTGATATTATGAAAAGATAAAGCTGTAGCAGAACATCAACTTCTGTCTCAGTTTGTATTAAAATTCCATATCCTTGTTCTCCCACAAATGAGGATACCATTACACAAAAAATAATAAGTATTTATAAGTTTTTCACAGGGTAAAACCTCCCTGTGGAAGTTATAAAACTGTTTACATAAGATCTGGGAAGATATCCCAAAGTTGTCTAAACTAGGAAACTATAATAAAACTAAAGCATCCAAATATCCTCTAAACTGTTCACCCAAATTAGAAGGATCTTTTATTAATAAATGATAGAAAATTTAATTCTATAGATTAGCTACGGAATCATTTGATTCTGTAGCTAGTCTAAATAGGGTACAGAATCAGCATGAGAATCGATTAAAAATCTTTTAAAAGGATTAAATCCAATTATCTTCCAATAACCATTTAAAAAAAATCATTGAAATTGGAATGGTTATATCATTCGAAATTAAACAGGATAAAAAATGATTCAACCGAATACAAAGATAAGAATACTCTGTTCTTTTGTTACCATGAAATCGGGTCCACAGAGTCATAATCGAACAGTGGTAAGATTGTTTCATATCCAATTGAAACCGATAATCAAACATATCGTATGTGATTGTTAAACAAGAGATACAATCGGATTCAACAAAATCATTTTCCAATCGTTATAGCTGCAACGATATAGAAAAAAGATTCATATCATAAGCGAATTAAACCAATTGGTGCGTAACTGTCTATTAAAGGAAATCGTGATGAGATCACTCAGCTGGCAACAGGGTTCACAAGAATTATATGATCGTTTATTTTTAGTAAACTGGGTAGACAAGATCGATTTCTTCTGATCGAAGTTATTTGTTTAAAACGCCTCATTACCGGGTTCGATAGAGACAACACATATTGACCAATTCATTTGCAAGTTTAAAAACAGACAAAACAATGTTTCACGATGTGAATCTAACACATGAGAGCGATCGAATCAATTGAATTCGATTTAAGCGAATCAAACAACAAGGAGTCTTAACATAATCATCGTGAATCGAAACTGTCACATGATTTAGGCATAAATATTATCAGCTTACATAAGCATATCTTTTTCATAAAAAACACAGAGTCGTTTTTTCCCAAATTAAAACCGGACAGAGCAATATCCATGATTTTTTGAAAATCATATGACGGAGCATATCGTAACCAACAAAATCGTTGAAATAGTTTACCAATCAGAGCATAGAGATCATAACAAAATGAAATCCGAACACGATCGTGTTCTAAACTGAGTATAAAAAAATTCTTTTTTCAAATCGGATACAAACCAATCCATTCGAAGACACACTATTAATTTTGTCAACTAAATAAGGCAAACCAGTTAATCAAATCTAAACACAGACCACTCAAATCCAATCAAAATCTATCGATTGCTATACTGGGAATGGTGAGATCGTATATCGAATCGAAATTTCTTTTTATTCAAAGCAAAGCTTTATATGGAATGCATACAATTATAACAGAGCCATTCAAGATGTAAACAGAGCTATAAAAATGAATTCAAATCATTACATCAACCTAGATTATTTACAAAAACAAATGATATCAAATTTTCCATACCTGTGTAGCGACGAGACTGCTTGATTATGCCAGCTTGGAATTTACAACAGCCGTGGCTGATTCCACGTTTTTGAACAGGATGGAGCCGGTTGTCTTTTTCTTTTTATCCATTGTTTGTAGCTTGGCTTTTTGACTGGTTAGCACTGCAATTTGGTCTTCCAATGATTGAATCTTTGATTGGAGTATAGGAACATCACTATAATATCGCTCTAACCATGAATTGCATTGGTCACAAGGTGACTGTGTGGGTTTAGACAGAGCAGGCGAGGGTTTGGCCAAATGACCAAGGGTTTCACGAGGCAACTTAATACCTGGGTAGTCAGGGTCATTCCTTAGGCAGAGGGGAAGGTTTGATACGAAATCATAAGTGGGCTCGGCACACAAACCTTGCGAGTAGGGATATTCGCTGGCCAGAAAATGCTCAAAATCAGAATCAGAATCCTCGCTCAGAATGATAGGGTTAGACTCGGCAGAGGGTTTTGGTTTGTTTCTGGCCATTCTCGAAATGAGCCGGGCATTCCTTTTCCCTTTGGCATTAGCCGTAAGGTTTGCCTTAGGATTTTTGCTCATAGGATTCTTAATGGCCTCTGCACTCTTAGTCACAGTGTCGGGTAAGTCAACAGGAGGGTCGGTCGAGGGTTTAGGCAGTAGGAGGTGTAAGGGTACAGGCGGTTCAACCTTAGTCTCAGTTACCACAGGCTTATCAACCTGTACAAGGTCGGTGTCTTCAAAGCCATTACGGGCGATGAAAGTCCTCCAATTATCACCATGTAAACTGAAATAATAAACAACGATGAGCTTAATAAGCCCATGGTGGAACAGGCTGCTGTCAGACTGCTGCCTTTTATATCTTTTCGACATCTTATACAAGCTCCGATGAAAATAGAAAGGCATGTTTAGAGGATACCCTATAAAAATCATCAGTAGACGCAGGTGGTAGAGGAACACAAGTTCGTATCGACCTTCACAGGTCACGAACTGCTTGACAAGCATCAATAAATCGTGCCATCATGGTTTGAGCATAGATACAGGCATACCTCTGTCACAAGAGGTGACTTTGCGTGATTGAAACAACAATGTCCATGGCACTTCCTCGACCTTGCAATTCTTAAACCAACGCTGTCCCGAAGGAGGTAACCCCATAGCCGAGATGATAAACTATTCATCTGTCTCTAACTGTATATCGCCCACCCTGGCTTGACAACCATGGAAGTTCATGGCAAACTGTCATGCTACACCAAGGTTAAAACCCTCAAATCGTTTCACGAAGGTAAGCCATCCACTGTCTGCCAAATCTTGGCGGGCATTGTCAAACATCAACAGGGCTTGATTGCCATTGGGATGAACTCGCACGACTGGTGCCATGGAGCTGAACACATGGTATGGGTAGGGTTTGTATTCACCAACACACACAGGAGCAGAGCTACCCGAACCAACAACAATGAACGAGCAAAATGGGTAAGCATAAATGCGAGCATGCGAAGGTGGTGGAGTCTGCCATGCAAAATATTGATTATCCAAGTACAACCGTCAATTTTCATAGCTGTTCACTCCATGATAATAGTTCAACCATTAATTCATGTGTACAACCAATAAAATCAAAGGTGTATACCAATGCGCGCAAGTGTTATACCATAATGTTTAAAAATCCGACATATAAATCAAAACTCAAAATCAACTATGCGCCAATGTATATAATTAAAAGTTTAATCAAAGTGCCAAACGATGTTCATATAGTCGACAAGCCAAAATTTATGAAAAGATTAACATAAGGATTATATATATAGAAAAATTAATCGTAACCCCTATGCATTTTCATAGAATCAATGATCAGGCAAGTCATATAAAGTGTAATTCAATTGCTAAATGCCTTACAAACCCAATAAAACCAGGTTATACAATCAATCGAAGTATGAGAACTGATTAGAGACCCTTGCCAATTGTATAATGATCAATAAAAGGTAAGTGCAATAGGTGTAAGGACATAAAATATATTGACAGTTCAGATAATGATCGAAAAACAACTTCGAAAGGAGAAGTTTTCACGCTTAGTCGTGAAAACTTAACGAAGACAGATATGCAAACGTCGCAATAAATGAAAATGTCATCTATTGAAAATTGTGACGAAAAAAAAGATGTTTGTAAAACATAGGTGTAGGCAGCTTATAGGATAAATAGAAAAATGTGATTTGGCTGCCAACAATGGTGACACACTGGTAGAAACAGTTATCTCTACAAAAAGGCACAAATTCAGGTCAGGACAACAAAGATAATTCCAACTCAAAATTAACAACCAGAAACTCGTACTAACATCATCATTAGTCATTTATTCCAGCAGTGTTCTAAAAGATGAAAACCAATAACAGTATTAAGATCAGCAAGTCACGATATTAAAGATAAAATCTTCAATACTGTTGGCATAGCCGCTACTGCCAGCAGGCATCCATAGCCTCGACAGGGTTGCCATTTAACCCACTCTGACATCTGTATCCTGGTAAGAAGTTCTGGATCAAAATAAAGGACATTAAAGAGGTTTCTTTTTTGCAAATTTTCATGTACCCGACATTGCTTCGCTGCCAGCAGGCCTGTTCAGTACCCCAGTGAAGTTGTCTTGGCAGCATGCATGCATTTACCCGCTGCCAGCAGACCTGTTCAGTATCCCGACGGGTTTACAAGCACTTCCCACAACTCTTATTCATAATTTATTTTGTTTTGTTTATATATATATATATATATATATATATATATATATATATATATATATATATTTGAGCGGGGTGACGCTGAAATCCTTGATATTTTAACATATTTTTCAGACCTCGTTAGAATTCTTTTTAGGACTGTCCTTTATTCATCTCCAGAGATGTTTTATTGACAAAAACAACTTCCTAAGATAGGGAGACATCTCCTGAGTCATTCCTTTATGGAAAAGGGACAGCGTAAAAAGATAATAGATGATCATGGCGAACTTTACTCAGAGATCGAAATCAGTAAACTTCTTTCAAACACAGATTTTTTCAACACAGATATAAATTTTAGAAATATATCATTGATGTTTGTACAAATTTTCAGAAGTTATTTCAGCGAAGGAATTTTCTATCGTCTTTGTCTCAATAGCTCAGTGTACAGGTAAGTGTGTTTCAAAGCAAGCAGAAACTAATAAATTCAAATAAAAAAAAAACAGAAAGCAAAAGAAGAAAAAAAAAACAAACCAAAGCAAAATATGTACATAAAATGCAAAGGTAGTTATTACGCAAAGTATCTTTTCAGGGCTTGGCCATTCATCGGATAGGTGTCAAGCTGCCCTTCAAGATTCTGCAATCGAAAAGAACTAGGACCCAACTTTTCAGCAATTAAAAATGGTCCAAGCCACAAATTTTGAAATTTAGTGTGCTCTCCCTTTCCCTCGTGAGGTTTGTCCCATTTCAAGACAAGGTCGCCTACTTCGAAGTTCCTACCAGAGGTAGAGTTAGAATAGAACCAACTTTTGACTATCTGTTGATGCTGATCTAACTTACGTTTAGCTTGGGCTCTTATCTCTTCCAACTTCATCAAAGCGTTAATTCGTCTTTCTAAAGGGGGACAATCTTCTTCTTGGACTTTCTGTGACAACTGAAGTGAAGGAAGAAGAACGTGAGGTGGCAGAATTGCTTCTCTGCCATAAACGAGAAAAAATGGGGAGTTACCTATAGCAGCTTTTGGTGTTACCCTGTCAGCCCACAGTGCGTTCAAAAGTGCATTGTGCCAATTCTTGTGATTTTCAACCACCGTTCTCTTGATTATTTTGATCAAGTTCTTGTTTGTTGATTCTGCCAATCCGTTGCCCTGGGGGTAATAACTAGCAGAATACTTCAACTTAATTCCCTTTTCCAAAGCGAACTCGCTCATCTCAAGAGAAGAAAAGTATGAAGCGTTGTCAAAGACTAGACAGTCAAGGATCCCGAAACGAGTGATAATATTCGAGTTTAGAAAGGCGATTACCTGACTAGTGTTGACAGTTCTTAGCGCAGTAGCTTCAAACCATCGAGTAAAGTAATCTGTGGCTATCACAATATACTTGTGTTGTTGCGAGGATAGAGGGTTAATTGGACCTATGATATCCAAGCCCCATTGCTGAAAAGGAGAATCTATTGTAACGGGATGCAAAGGAAAAGCTGGTTTTTGTAACCGCCCTGATGCTTTCTGACAGATGATACACTTACGACATAAAGCATGGGATTCTCTAAAAAGCATGGGCCAGTAATAACCTGCTCTCAAAACCTTGTGGGCAGTGGTGTCACCACCGAAGTGGCCACCAGCTTCCCCTGCATGCAACTCTAGCAGGACTTTTTCTGCTTCGTCCTTTTCAAGACAGTGCATGAGTATGCCGTCAAAATTCTGACGAAACAGGATACCATTGATCAAATGAAAGGAGGCAGACTTTAATCTCAAATCTCTTCTCTTGGTGGGATCTAGGTGACGGGGGGCTGATCCATGTTCAAGATAGAATTTAATATCGTCATACCAGGGACTAACAACGTTCTGTATACAATAAATTGCCTTTCGATCATGCTGTCCTAGGTTTGACGGATTGTTTTCTTCTTGCTGTCCTTCAACTGAATCAGCAACTAACTTGCACAAACCTTGACCTCTCACTATCTGAGCTGGGGTAATTTCTATGTCGTACTCTTGTAAAGAAGTAACCCAGTTAGCTCTCTTTTCCCCAAGTTCCTTCTGCACTAACAAGTTCCTAACAACGGGGTAGGGAACAATAATCTTCGTCCTAGATTTCAAAAGATACGACCGAAAGTGTTTGATTTCTTTGAAAACACCATAGGCTTGTTGGTCTACCGCGGGGTAATTTAGTTCCGTGCCTTTGAAAGCAGAGCTCATAAAGGCAATGGGTACTTCATTGTTCTCAGCGTTCTTCTGAGTTAGGACTGTGGCGTAGGAGCGGTCAGAAGCAAAAGTGTAAAGTGTGAAGTCTTTTGAAAAATCTGGGCTCATAAGAGAAGGGGCATCTATTATAGCCTTCTTTACTGCATTAAAAGCTTGATTTTCTAGAGGTCCCCAATGATATTGTACGTCTTTCTTAATTAGGTTTTGCAAGGGTCTGACCATTTCGGAGAAACTGGGGACGAATCTTCTCACGAAGTTAATCTGGCCTAAGAAAGACTGCATAGTATTTTTGGATGTAGGAGGAGGAATTTTTGCAATGGCCTGAGTCCTCTCTGGATCGATAATCATTCCTTCGTTTGACACAATAAATCCTAAGAGTTTACCCTGTTCTACAACAAATATGGATTTTTTGGGGTTCAAGGAAATGTCGTATTTGCGACATCGCTGCAGAACGACTCGTAAGTGAGCCAGATGATCGTTTTTGTTCTTAGAGAACATAGTGACATCATCTAAGTAAACTATGACAGACTGATTGATTAAGCCTCGGAAAGCAATGTCCATTGCTCTCTGAAAGGTAGCGCCAGCATTAATCAATCCAAAGAGAATTTTCCGATAAGGTTAGGTGCTTCACGGGGTACGGAAGGTGGTTTTAAGTTGGTCTGGTGGAGACATCAGGACTTGGTTGTACCCTGAGAAACCATCCAATAAAGATAGCCTTTCAGAACCAGATACCTGTTGAAGGATCTGTTCCATGGGTGGGATAGGATAGTTGTCTTTATCAGACGCTCTATTAAGGTTTCGGAAATCGACACAGAGTCAGATTTCCCCTTTTTTCTTTCGGATTGGGACAAGGTTAGAAACCCACTAAGTGTGTCTAATAGGAAAAATTATCTTAGCATTTAGGAGCTTATTCAATTCTTTTTGAATGGTCGGTTTGAGTTTAGGGTGCATCTTTCTCAATTTTTGTTGAAAGGGTAAGGTTTGGGGCTTCATAGGGATGACATGCTGTATGATGTTAGGGTCGAAGGTTTTAAGGTCATCATACGTCCATGAAAACACATCTTTGAATTCTTTGAACAATTTGATAAATGCAGCTTTTTCTTGTTGAGAACATCCCAACCCTAGGTTGATGCACTGAGGATTTTCATTAGTTCCTAAGTTTACTTTTTCATATGATAATGAGGAACTATTAGTTTTACAGTTGACCGTCTTTTTGAATTTATCTTGAAAATCGTAAAAATTCTCTAATCTAACTACATATTTAGGGATCGAATTTACCATGTCGGATGAAGATTCAGGAGTTCTGGGATCATGTATTACCGTGAAATCGCGCAAATTGTCATCATGTGTGTGTTCATCTATCACCGCACCTTGAAAAGTCTCTTCCATATGCAGAAAATTGATGATCTGCTGATCATCGTCAAATACTCTCCAGTTTGTGATATTGTCGGGAACAGATGGCCGAAACAAAAGTTCAACAGAGAATGCGTCAGGTGACAAGCCTTCTCCAGGAAGAATTTTAGAAGCTACATTAGCCAGTAAATCTGCTTCAGAGTTATTTAATCTAGGGATAGAATTTATAGTAAATGCAGCGAACTTATTCATTAAATTCCATACCTCGGATTGGTAGCTTTTAAGATGCGGAGACAGACAATGGATATAATTCCTCACCTGTCTTACCACGATTTCGGAATCGCCAAAAATGGTCAAATTTTGAATGTTCATGTCTAAAGATTTTCTGAGACCTTGCAGTAAAGCCTCATATTCTGCAGTGTTATTAGTACATTCAAATTCTAACCTACATGCAATCAATGTTTTGTTACCTGCCGTATCGATGATAATGCAGCCTGCATCGACTCCTTCTTTGGACTTTGACCTGTCAAAATAAAGAGACCAAATTTGATTTTCGTCGGGTGCATGAGAACTTTGTGTAGAAGCTATGGGCTGTACATATGCTACAATCTCGGACTATTGTTCTGTGTTGGTGATATCTGAAGTCTCGGCCATGAAATTGCCAAAGAAGGTATCCATCCCTTGTACTTCAGGTGAATCGGCAGAAGGTGTAAATGGTTCGTTAGGGTCATTCAAATATGTGACTGTGAACTTAAGGTAACGTTCACGGTTTACCTTGATCTTATTGGGCTTGCCGTTTTCTAGGAGCCACAGGTGAGACCAATCTGTTGCGAAATAACCATGTAATTGCTCCGACCAGTCCCTGCTAAAAAACATACCATACACTTCTGGAATATCCACAACGATAATATCAATTACTTGATGAACCTTGGGGTTAGACGATAATCTTATAAGAACATTCCTTAGCTCGCCTATAACTTTAACATCAGTTCGATCAAGTTGAATGATTTTTAATGCACATGGTTCAACCTCAGCATTAATTTTCTGACATATAGACCATGACATTATATTGGATGTTGCTCCTGAGTCTACCATACAATTGTGCACGTTTCTATTAAAGACTTCGAAAGTTAACAAAAACGGAGGTACATTTTTGTGGGTACTTAGGGTAGTAGCTTGTGATTTTTTACTCGCAGTTTCTGAAACTACTTTATTTACATTATTTACAGTATTTACAGGAAGGCTTCCTTTATCTTGAGGATCAGGGTTATTTTTAGTGGAAGTCTTCTGAGGGACTTTGTTCTGAACAACCTTGTTACCATTTGAATTACCGTTTTTACTATTTTCTAAGATGTTCTGTAACATTTTTTGTAGCAAAAACAGGAACTTTAACAATTCATAAACAGAAATGTTAGCCCTTAACTTTTTCAGATCTTCAACTAAATCATAATCTAAGTTGGGGTTTACATTACTCTGTTTAGTCTCAGCTGGTTTAGAAGGCTTTGGAGGCGAAGTCGTAGCATTTTTGGAAGAAGTTTTGTTTGCTGCCTTACTCCTAGTATTGTAGGGGTGAACCATCTCGAAGTTAGCTTGAAAGATGCTATCCGAGAAATGTCCAAAAATGTTTGGAGAAGACTCTTCTTCTTGGACTATCTCTTGTTCAACAACCTCTTCAGGAATATCAGGAGGTATCAAGTTATCCTGGCCTTCTAGAATTGTTTGTAAGGCGTATTGCAGAATTTCTAGATTAAGGCCTTCAATAGTAGGATTAGGTCGATTGGGAGGAAAAGTCTTCCTGAACGGGGGTTTGTAGGGCCCTTTGCTCGAATAAGTTTCTTCGGCCGTCCTTTTTAAATCTATAAATTGATTTGACAGTTTTTAAACAACTTTAGTTAATTTTTCTAAATCAGAGCTTTCAGGTTGCGCTTTGCTTTGAGCGGGTCTTTGGAGGATTTCGATCTTCTTCTTGGAAGAAGAACTAGTTTCTGTTTCGTTGCTAGTAGTGTCCTTCAAACTAAGGATATCCTTTTCAATCTGGCTGGCCTCTTCGAAGGCTTCTAACAACGTAGCTTTCTTAGATCGTTTAACCCAAATAGCTATACTTTGATGCAAAGCTTTAGTGTAGTAAGCGATTATAAGACTCTCAGTGGGCATGGAATCAGCAGGGATCATGTTTTTAAGTGTTAAGAATATTTGATTAAAGTCTTTAACTTTCTATTTTGGTTTTATTTTTAAGCTAGAAAGCTCCATAACTAGAACTTCTGGAGTTTTATCATCTCCAAACTTTTCCAAAAAGCAAGATTCAAACCTATCCCAAGACATGATGGTGTGGGGTTGTTGGGCAAAGTACCATGTGGATGCATTGACCTCGAAAGTATAGGGGAACAACGTACAGACAACGTCTTCATGCTCAACATTGCGGAGTCTTATGGCTAACATAAACTTTTTTATGTAATCCTCGACGATTTGTTTAGAGTCGGGGTCAAACTTGGGAAGCCACTTCTCAGGATGTTTGGGTAAGGGGTGTTGTGCCCCAGGTACAGCTACTGCATCCTGGTCGAGCCAAGGTCTTACAGGGTTGTTCTGATTTTCCATTGGTGTGGTGGGTGTAGAAGGTTTTGAAGGGGAACTGCCTTTGTCAAAGGAATCTCCTCCTAAAGAGGAAGGAGATGATGGAGGAGGTGGAGGCGATATACCAGATCCTCCTGCAGCAGGAGTGTCGATTGGGTTTGTAGGGTTCTCAGTGAGGTTAATGACACCAAGTTGCTCTCTGATATCAGAGAAATCTAAAGGTTGACCCAAAGGACGATTTGGTTGTCTTAAACGGGCTAAGGCACTATGAGTTCTTACGAGAGACTGGCGAACAATCTCTTGTATGTCACCGACTGCGGGATTGCGAGTTACTGGTTCAACGGTGATCTGTGGATCGTTGTTCGATGTGGTTTCTATTTGAGGGGGAATATTATCGTTCAAATAACTTCTTGTCACTATAGGTGAGAGATTAGGTGGTGGAGGAGTCTTACGACTGCCTCGTGCCATTAATTAAATTCAGGCCCTCCTTCTAGCGCCATTTGTTGATGGGCGAAATCGACCGTCCGTCAACTGAGAGAGTGGAACCGGTTCGGGGTTGTCTAATAACCCAAGCCGTTTGGGATGAACCACCCTGACGGGTTTAGCAGCTCCGTTAGCGGATCTAAGGTCCTAATAAAACAAAAAGAAAACTAATCTAAACTAACTAACTAAAAACAAATAAAACAAACAAACTAATTAATCTAATCTAAAACTAACTATTAAAACAACTAAACTAATCTAACTAAAAGAAATAAAACAAACTAATAAACTAAACTAACAATTATATACAATCTGCTAACTAATACTAACTCTAACTAATAAAATAACTAACTAATAACTGAAATAAAACTTATTCACAAAATATACAATATCTACAATTTGCAGATTTGAATAAAACCTGAAAAACTCATTAGCTTTCTGCCCTAAGACAGCGAGAGAAATATTTTTGTTGATTTTATAATTTTGTGAAAAGATAAAACAAAAATACTAACTAAACTAAACTACTAATATACTAATTCTAATTACTAATCTAAACTAAAACATATATCTAACTAAAATACTAACAAATATACTAAACAAACAAATTGACCTGGAAACACTCCAGATTTGTCCTGTGTGTGATGACTGTTCTAGCAAATCGGAGGAAGGAAACTCGCACTGAATAATCTAGAAGCTTCTCGTAAACGATACGCTGCAATGCTCTTTGAGTTGGTTTACAGGACAAACAAGACATAAAAATCATAACAATTATATAATTTATAAATCTCCACAATTAGGTAAACCTGTTATGCAAAGACTTATACAGA
>ML789846.1:651274-672563 GCA_009831015.1 Picea engelmannii
GGAAGCTACAGCTATTAGCTTGGCCCATTCGGGTGACTTTGACTTTGCGTGCCTCATATGGGTCATACTGACTTGGAATCAAGATCATGATAGCTTGTTGAAAAGCTTGTTCCGATCCATGCCACTTGAAATAATTGTACCCACTGAATAGAACAGTTTTGACATGAGGAAGAGATGTCATGGGAAGGCGCATAAGTCTCTGAAAACAACCAACTGATACTCTTTCAAGGGCAGAGACCATAGTAACTATGACCCCCGCCACTGTCTTTGACTGGAACCATAGCACCAAGGGGAGTTTATGTAGAAGTAACTGTGTAAAACACCATGTTGAGCCCAGAGCAGATTTTTGGGTCAACACTCGTGAACTGAAACTGTCACATGATTCGGGCATAAATATTATCAGCTTACATAAGCATATCTTTTTCATAAAAAACACAGAGTCGTTTTTTCCCAAATTAAAACCGGACAGAGCAATATCCACGATTTTTTGAAAATCATATGACGGAGCATATCATAACCAAACAACTCGTTGAAATAGTTTACCAATCAGAGCATATAGATCATAACAAAATGAAATCCGAACACGATTGTGTTCTAAACTGAGTATAAAAAAATTATTTTATCAAATCGGATACAAACCAATCCATTTGAAGACACATTATTAATTTTGTCAACTAAATAAGGCAAACCAGTTAATCAAATCTAAACACAGACCACTCAAATCCAATCAAAATCTATCGATTGCTATACTGGGAATGGTGAGATCATATATCGAATCGAAATTTCTTTTTATTCAAAGCAAAGCTATATATGGAATGCATACAATTATAACAGAGCCATTCAAGATGTAAACAGAGCTATAAAAATGAATTCAAATCATTACATCAACCTAGATTATTTACAAAAACAAATGATATCAAATTTTCCATACCTGTGTAGTGACGAGACTGCTTGATTATGCCAGCTTGGAATTTACAACAGCCGTGGCTGATTCCACGTTTTTGAACAGAATGGAGCCGGTTGTCTTTTGCTTTTTATCCGTTGTTTGTAGCTTGGCTTTTTGACTGGTTAGCACTGCAATCTGGTCTTCCAATGATTGAATCTTTGATTGGAGTATAGGAACATCACTATAATATCGCTCTAACCATGAATTGCATTGGTCACAAGGTGAATGTGTGGGTTTAGACAGAGCAGGTGAGGGTTCGGCCAAATGACCAAGGGTTTCACGAGGCAACTTAATACCCGGGTAGTCAGGGTCGTTCCTTAGGCAGGGGGGAAGGTTTGATACGAAATCATAAGTGGGCTCGGCACACAAACCTTGCAAGTAGGGATATTCGCTGGCCAGAAAATGCTCAACATCAGAATCAG
Source organism: Picea engelmannii (assembly GCA_009831015.1). Taxonomy (NCBI): domain Eukaryota; kingdom Viridiplantae; phylum Streptophyta; class Pinopsida; order Pinales; family Pinaceae; genus Picea; species Picea engelmannii. The sequence goes on from ML789846.1 coordinate 652,643, forward strand.
AATCCTCGCTCAGAATGATAGGGTTAGACTCGACAGAGGGTTTTGGTTTATTTCTGGCCATTCTCGAAATGAGCCGGGCATTCCTTTTCCCTTTGGCATTAGCCGTAAGGTTTGCCTTGGGATTTTTTCTCATAGGTTTCTTAATGGCCTCTACACTCTTAGTCATAGTGTCGGGTAAGTCAACAGGAGGGTCGGTCGAGGGTTTAGGCAGTAGGAGGTGTAAGGGTACAGGCGGTTCAACCTTAGTCTCAGTTACCACAGGCTTATCAACCTGTACAAGGTCGGTGTCTTCAAAGCCATTACGGGTGATGAAAGTCCTCCAATTATCACCATGTAAACTCAAATAATAAACAACGATGAGCTTAATAATCCCATGGTGGAACAGGCTGCTGTCATCCTGCTGCCTTTTATGTCTTTTCGACATCTTATACAAGCTCCGATGAAAATAGAAAGGCATGTTTAGAGGATACCCTATAAAAATCATCAGTAGACGCAGGTGGTAGAGGAACACAAGTCCGTATCGACCTTCACAGGTCACGAACTGCTTGACAAGCATCAATAAATCGTGCCATCGTGGTTTGAGCATAGATACGGGCATACCTCTGTCACAAGAGGCGACTTTGCGTGATTGAAACAACAATGTCCATGGCACTTCCTCGACCTTGCAATTCTTAAACCAATGCTGTCTCGAAGGAGGTAACCCCGTAGCCGAGCTGATAAACTGTTCATCAATCTCTAACTGTATATCGCCCACCTTGGCTCGACAACCATCGAAGGTCATGACAAACTGTCGTGCTACACCAAGGTTAAAACTCTCAAATCGTTTCACGAAGGTAAGCCATCCACTATCTGCCAAATCTTGGCGGGCATTGTCAAACATCAATAGGGATTGATTGCCATTGGGCTCAACTCGCACGACTAGTGCCATGGAGCTGAACACATGGTATGGGTAGGGTTTGTATTCACCAACACACACAGGAGCAGAGCTACCCGAACCAACAACAACGAACGAGCAAAAGGGATAAGCATAAATGCGAGCATGCGAAGGTGGTGGAGTTTGCCATGTAAAATATTGATTATCCAAGTACAATCGTCAATTTTCCTAGCTGTTCACTCCATGATAATAGTTCAACCATTAAGTCATGTGTACAACCAATAAAATCAAAGGTGTATACCAATGCGCGCAAGTGTTATACCATAATGTTTAAAAATCCGACATATAAATCAAAACTCAAAATCAACTATGCGCCAATGTATATAATCAAAAGTTTAATCAAAGTGCCAAACGGTATTCATATAGTCGACAAGCCAAAATTTATGAAAAGATTATCATAAGGATTATATATATAGAAAAATTAATAGTAACCCCTATGCATTTTCATAGAATCAATGATCAGGCAAGTCATATAAAGTGCAATTCAATTGCTAAATGCCTTACAAACCCAATAAAACTAGGTTATACAATCAATCGAAGTATGAGAACTGATTAGAGACCCTTGCCAGTGGTATAATGATCAATAAAAGGTAAGTGCAATAGGCGTAAGGACATAAAAGATATTGATAGTTCAGATAATGATCGAAAAACAACTTCGAAAGGAGAAGTTTTCATGCTTACAGTCGTGAAAACTTAACGAAGACAAATGTGCAAACGTCACAATAAATGAAAATGTCGTCTATTGAAAATTGCGACGAAAAAAAAGATGTTTGTAAAAAGTAGGTGTAGGCAGCTTATAGGATAAAGAGAAAAATGTGATTTGGCTGCCAACAGGACTCTGCGTGCCCAAAACACCCAGCGTGCTGCAAAAAGGACAGATGGTCGGACAACGCGACAATTCTGAAGATGACGACTGGGGAAATCAGGCGCCAACTGGCTGGAGTAGTTGAAATTGCGATAGCTCGTACACAGAGATAAAGACTGTAGCGTGACGAAAAGGAAAAAAGTTTGAAAACAAGATGCACAGGACAACAGTTAACACATACAATGGTACCACGCCCAAGACAAGCCGCCAAAGGTGAAAAAGGGACAACTGTTAGTGCGAAATAGTTGTCACTCCGTTGTCCCGCTATAAAGTTGGAAAAAGGGGGGAAAGGCAAGTCATTGTGTCAATTGCCAAAGAGAAGAACGCAGAGCCGAGTGAGAGAGCAATAGAGCAGAAATTCGATCGAGTAGTCGTCGGGTCCACAGATTTCAACCCTAGACCACGTCGCAATGTCACCACCATGAGTTGGAGAGTCGGACAGGGCCGAGAGGAACACACACAGTACTGCTCGCATGACAGACGCAAGGGAGCAGGTGACACCGATAGTGGTGGATGTGGATGAACTCCACACCCCAGAGTATGAAACAAACTCGGTAACGATAGAGGAGGAGAAAAACCCTACGTAAGAGGCCAGGCAAATGGAGGAGGACCTTGAAAGAACAGAGTCTGATACTTCATGGGGGCAAGGGAAACAACAGACCGAGCCAACCACGGGTTCAACGCCACAGAGCCATGAACCAGAGGTAGCACAGGCCGTAGTACACAAGGGTGTACCGGAGGTGGGGGCCTCATCCCCACAAGCCAAGCGGAAGGGCCAAGCTAGAAGCAGCGTGCATGGAGGGTCACAACCACAGGCAAAAGGGACCCTGGTTTTGCCAAAACTTCCAAGCGGAGTGCGAGTTGATGATGACATGGTCGGTGGAGTCACTGCCATCAAATACTTCGACCATGATGTGGCCGATGTCACTAAATTCCTAGAATTGGTGTCGTAGGTCTACCTAGAAAGCAAGTGAGTAGGATCATCAGGCATGCCACTGATAGAGTCGGTGCATTGAATCCTAGGGCTGTATAATACTGGCATCATGAACTTGCTGGATGCCCCACACTTTGGGATGGGAAAGCCTATCAACGCCTGCATCAAGCAATTGCTTGCACATGTCCATGGCGGAATTTTATGGATAGATAGGCCGGTGCCTATCACCGTGGACCTCATCGCAGGAATCACAGGGCTAACCACAGATGGGGAAAAGCCAGAGCAATATTTGGAGGACAAAACTAGAGCTAAGTCCATCTCGGATGAGATCAAGGCTAAGTATGGCGCAGAGCGAGGCAACAGGGGAATCGAGATCAGTGACATTAATGATCCTGCGATAAGGTTTGCTACCAGACTCCTCGGGTGAAAACTAATGCACAAGTGCCAAAAAGAAGAAGTACTGACTCGTGTGTTCGTCGCCGCCGCATAGTGTGCAAAGGGGAGCTCGATGAGCTGGCCCCATACCTACTGAATTCATTTTTGGAGGACTGGAAGGATACACAAGATTGAGGCTCTGAGTTCCACTACTCGTGGTTACTCATCCTCATTGGCCTCATTAGTTGGAAAGAACCAGTCTATAGCAAGTACATGGAGAGATCAGGGAAGAGTGGCACAATAAAATACATCTCATTACGCAACAACGCAGACCCCAAGAGAAAGAAAGCGAAAACATATATCTTTGTGAGGTACTTCGCAAAGATGCAGGACCTGATTGCAGATACATGGTGCATTGCACTAGAGATTGTCTAGGAGTTTGGACATGTTGCCAACTTCAGGGAAATGCAACATAGTTTATGGATGCAAGCCAAGCACGACAGAGCCAAGGAATGGCTACAAATTAACTATTGCGTCACATAGGAAGAAATCCAAAGAGAGGTCCAGGAGTGGCCTGAAGAATGGAAGGTACCCAATTTTCCAACCACGATACAAAGTGCACGACCTCAGACACAAGACAGACCATCCCCAGTGCACCAAATAGGCACCAACGGGGCATGAACCAAGAAGCAGAATGCCCAAGGCCAAGAGGGGAGAAGCACCCCAGCCAAGAAGAAACCATGCACACAAACAAGACCACCAAGGGGGTCTACACAGTCTCCACCGCACACATAACATCCACCAATACACTCAATGGGAGAAGCGCGTGTGAAAGAGGCATATGCAGGGACACAAGAAATCCTTGAGGCGGAAGAGGCAGATGTAGGGACACAGGAAATCCCTGAGGCAAAATAGGCAGATGCAGGGACACACAAAATCCATGAGGAGGGGGAACAAGGGACATGAACCCAGGAGATTCCTGAGGTCGAAGAAATAGGGAAAACCACTGTAAAGGATACCCAAAGGCCCACTAGTCCCGAGCCATCAGCTACCCAGGAGAAGCGGCCAGGGGAGAACATCAGTGGTGGCTGAAAAAAGGAAAAGGAACACAAGCCACAGAGCCATATCTCACTAACTCCGGATAATGTGGACTTAGTGGTGACAACAGTTGAGGAGAGATTGGCTGAAGTATGGGAGAATGTGGAGAATCATAGGGATTCAATCATCGATCAGGTGAAAGAGGTGAAGATTGCATTGGAGCAGTTAAGGATCGGGGCAACAAAGGCACCGAAAGAACCATCCACACAAGTTAAGGAAGGAGTGCCAATACCTGAGACAATGCAGTTTATAGCACAACTGAGCGCCAATTTCATCATCACGTCAGAGATGATGTTTATCTATGAAGACACAACGCAGAAACCCCTTAAGGACATTGAGACGTTGGATGTGGCATTGGCCAAGATTCCAACAAAATAACTGTACAAACTTCAGTTGAGCATCGCGCAAGAGATTCAGTCCAGGGAAAGAGTGGACACCACAAACTTACAGATAGCCCAGATAGAGACTATCTCACTAAAGGAAGCCCTCAACCTTGATGTGCAATAGAAAGAGAAAGCGCAACAGAAATCAAAGGAGATGGAGAAGCAAATCCACATGCTATTCCAATCAATTCCCGAAAGAACCAATGAGGAGGCAGGGTCGTCGGAAGAGAAGTTGTGCAGGATAGAGCAGACTATCCATGAATACAAGGAGAAGATCAATGACCTGGAGAAGCATGTCACACCCACTACTCCTCCAAAAGTCAGAGCGCAACGAGAACATGAGGTAAACGAATTTGCGAAGGCCATTGACCAAAGAATACTGATAGTCACTAAGCTGTTAGAGAAGAGTGCGAAGCTCTAGACTCACCTCCTAGAGGATGGGAACCTCCAAGAACTGCAAGAGAAAGAAACCAACATCCATGCAACAATGTCGGAGGTAAAGCAATGACAGAAAATAGTGTCCCTGCCAGAAAAGATCAAGACTGCTACTAAATTGAAGGCCCTGCAACTGGAGGAGAAAGTGTTGCAAGTGCATAAGACAACAAGAAAGGCGCTGTTAGAACTCCTACAAGAAAAGGCAGAACAATAGTTCATGGAGAGTGATGCAGCTAAGAAGAACATTGAGAAGATCGAAGCCGAAGGCAGAGAGATACTCCAGTCTCCTATCACAGAGACGGTGGTCACTGCTATGGCCGACAAGAGTAGTTAGGCTCAACAGGAGTGCCTTCGGATAACAAAGATGTATGACGCACTGCAACAGGCAATATCCGAAGCAGGAAGCAAGCAGTGACAGTGGAATAAGTCAAGCAATGATTTGAGACGAGTCACGATGTCAGTGTTGGGGGACTGTTGGGAACATGCCCATTTTGGGGAAACGACACGACGTGGAGGAAAGAAAGTTGGAAAAAAATCACGCGAGGCATGTATGCAAGAAGAAGGGAAAGAAAGACAACTAGCAGTAAAAGCAACGGAAGAAAGCATGCATTCAGAGGAGAAAAGCGTGCAAGGCCAGCATGCAAGAAGACCTAACTAGGTTAGGGTTTTGGTAAGAGAATGTAACGGTTGATGAGCCAATAATAGATATAAATAGACACCTAGGAGGTCTAGGGGGGGTTCGATGTCTTTGATAGTTGTTATGAGTTACTCACACGATATAGAGTAACAGGCATGTAACCCAAATATGATCCGATACCTTATTGTAAGTTGTTGATCTATGGGAGGGAAAAGTGATGAGACCTTGAGGGTTAGATTGCAGACTGAGGATCTTGGTGCGATCTAGTCAGCCTCGAAAAGGCCGAGCAGTCTATTTTGTGAATATATGAACAGATTTGTAGTGTGCGCAATTCCATATATGACAGAACCATAATAAAAGAGCCTTAGATCCAAATCTTTGTGGACGTAACCCAGGAGGGGGTGAACCACGGTAAATCATGTGTTGTGTGGAATGACTATTGTTTATGTCTTTGCTATTAATGGTTAAATCTTAGATAAATGATTTGATGAAGTAGTTAGATCTCTTGATTTACATGCATCCCTAAGGAACAACAAAATAACTAAGATCGATGAATTAAAGAATCTTGGTTTAGTAACTCTTATCCCCGATTTCTAGGGATAACTAGGAGATCATGTCTCGAGGCCCACAGGTCCTAGACATGGAGTACCAAGAGCAGGATTGACCTGAGCATGGCCCTGGAGGTCCCATCCTTCTTTTCCTTCATCAAACCTGTCCTGTCAGCAGCAACTCACCTTCGGTTTGGACTTGCATCGGAGAAGACTCTTTCTCCATGAAGTAATTGGTCCAGGTATCATGGTATGTGTCATGTCTGATCATTATAACTTTCAGATATATACATCAGGTTCCTTACATTTCTGAAAAACTGCTTGGATCTTACACTAACCCACTTGACCATGGTTGGGGGGATTAACGGGGTGCCCTAGCAAGCTTGTATCCATAGGTTTTGGTTAGCCACTAGGGGGGATTTTGAAGAGCCATCGTCCGCTCCCACCATATTATCATTTTACATCTCATGTCCCATTCATCTATCCCATTCCCCTAGTCCGGACATTAGGATGACCTATTCGTGGGGTTACACTTTATCCTGTGGGAAGAAGGGGATAAAGGCCCAGGGGGTAAAAGCAGTTGGCAAAGGATAAAAGCCATAGAAAATAAAACCTAGAGATGCCTCGCCCAGGGATCCCCGAGAAGGCAATAAAAGGCCTCTCGATAAGAAACAAGAGGGACCCGAAGAAAAATAACAAAAAGGACAAGACCTAGCCAAGAGGATGGGGGGTCTCATCACGAGCCAGCCCATTATGTTCATAGATACCTAACAGTATGACATTGCCATTTTTTGGTTACCACGCCCGGGCAGTGACCTTTGGTTGCATGGCCAAGGGAAATGGGGTCTCATCACGAGCCGACCTTATCATTTCTGTGAAAGTACTCATGGGTAACACTGTTAGCTCTGGTCACCACGCCAAGGTAGTGTTCTCTAGTTAGACCTTGAAATAAAAAGAAAGAAAAAATAATGAATAAAAGAAAGAATAAAGGCAATAAAGGGCTTGGAAAGAATTGCATCCATGACAGGTACAACTTGCCTCCTACAAAGGCACCCACGGATAATATCCACCCCTAGTTTTCACTGTGTCTGGGCATCCTTAGACCACACCACCTCGTATTACATGGCTTGGATGATATCCTTTGGGAACTTTCCTTTTCTTATGGATGCTAGCCTAATAGGTTACCTTGTCTTTTCTTCAGCTTTGTATAGTAGGTCAGTGTAATGTCTTTGAGCTATTAGATGATATGCTAGGGGTCTTGTGCATGAATTTGATAAAATTAATGATGAAATATGATTGACATTGCTATGATCCCGAGGACTAATGAGCCCATGGAGGGCGAAGTTTTTGATGTGCAGGACCATACCCGACGGACAAGTACCAGGTGGACCGGTACACATGGGGAGATGATCAGTTCGGACCACCATGGGGCTGAAGATCCCATCAAATGGTTGTTGGGACCTCATCAGGGGCAGAGACATGACAGTGATTGATCGAGCATTTGTACAAAGAAGAAGAAGGACGTTTTCATCCAGGACGCCTTAGCTGAGCCCAACCCTAGGGGGTTGACCCACTGCAGGTGGAACGTATCCATCTGTTGACCAAGACGTCCTCCAGAGATCCTTGATGTCACCTCCAGCGTGTGGAAGCTTTACAGGGCGATTTGGCACGTGTGGCAGAGTTTGGAGGCCCAGAGAGGGCCAACGTTTGTCTTCTAGTGCTGAGATTTGCCCTTAAAAGGGCCACGTCTCCCTCAGAGGGGCTAGACGTCCTGCTTATTGCTCATTTAGGGTTTTATTTATTAGTTAAATGTAAAAAAATATGATTTTTAGTAGTCAGCCTTGTCCGCTGTTTTAATGACCTAATTTTTAATTAAGGGTCATTGGATGATATAAATTGAAGATGTTTTCCCTCATTTTAACATAACACACTTTACTCACACAAGTGAGATCTGATTTTTGCGCCCTACTTGGGTAGATTTGTTGTCTAAAGGAGGCGCACTTGCTATTGGAAGGATATTTTTGGCATTTATGGTATTTCTCTCAAGGAAGGTTTACAACTAGGGTTTTCTTGTGCTTTTCTTCATGACATGTAAGTGAATTTTCTTGCAAAACTTCTTAAATGAATGGTTGTAGGTATAATTTCTTTCATTTTCTTATTGTATTGTTGATTTAAAACCCTAGGTAACAAGCACACAAGTAGGTTATTGTTACATGTCCCCTTATTGAGAAATAATTTTCAACCATTGAAGAAAGAGATAGAGAGCCTAGCCATTGCTACACTTGTCTTCTTTCTTCTGAGCTAGTGTTGAAGTCTATAAGTTGAAAAGAGGAGACGTCCTAGGCCTAGATTGCCTACACCTAGGGTTTTCACCTTCTAGGGTTTGAAAGCCTTGTTATTGCAACACTTTCTCCCTTAGATTTATGCTTTAAGCTAGCCATTTTGCCAAGTTAATTTAGAGAAGGAGGAAAGAGCACAAGGCCTTGCTTAAGCAACACTTGAGTGAGCCTCTTTCCCCTAGGGTTTTTATTCTAGGGCCCTGCCTTTGCAACACCATAGAACCCTACCTTCTAGTCTCCGAGTTATCATCCTTCCGAGACCTTGTGCCCTTATCTTTGACTCCATTTACGCTAAGGCACTGATTTGATCTCCAACGTTGAAGCTTTAGTGTACAAAACTACCTTTAAAACTTTAAATTTTGAAACCCTAACTAACATTGCTAACCTAATTAAGGCTGACGTCATAGTTGAATATCTCATCTTGACGCAGTAAAACTGTGATATAAGCAATTAAATGATGATTTGAAGCTTTTATTGAGTAAATCATTGATTGGACATATTGTTAGCTCTGTCATCTTGGTAGATATTGATGAATTTACGATCTTTCATAGCTAATTGACACAACGTTGACTTCATTCTATATCTATAGTTTTATAATTGCTTATTGAATAATATCAGATAGTCAAAGAAATACTAACCCTTTGAGTTATAGCCTGCAAGTATATATTGTGTTGTTGTTGTCTTGTTCCGGGCAGGTGCTTTCAACAGGGCATACACTTCTTTTATTAGCTGATTAGCCGGACTATCTGACACTGGTGGTAACCTGTGAGGAGGGAACTCTTAAACTTAACCTTGTATCTTCTGCCTCTTCAAACCCCAGGTTATCGGGGACGTCTCCCCTGGGCTAACCTCCCTAAATAGAAAGAACCTCCCCATCGAGGTGACATTGGGTGGGGAAGGTTCCTGTTGCGCCAGTTTGTCCTCTATCCTTTAGCCCGTGACCTAAACTACAAACTGTGCGATAACAATAACTAGATAGAACTCTCAATGCACAACTAACATATCCCCACTTAATCCTGGACTGCAAGCACTTGAGCATTGCAGTCACCCATTAAGACTATCTCAGGTGAGACTACGCAGTGCACTTTGTGCGCTGTGTTGCCTTCTGGTTTACCGGGAGGGCCGATAGTTTTATAGGCTTTGTTGGATCCCTAGTAGACCTGGACCTGGGTAAATCATATTTAAAGGAATAATTCATATAAAAGGAACCAACAACAAGCATCTTTACCAAGGTAACCAATAGCCAGTTTCGTATTCAAAAGAGTAACACTTTTTTATTATTAGAAATCATAAATTAAAATAAATAAATATTGATGATGATGATGATTAACGTCCACTAAGACCAAATTGGTCTATTAGACCTTAAGAGGGTAATTGATTACTTGTGATTCTTTAGATTTTTGTTTCTGTGCACGAAAAGCATTAAGAGAAGCTTTCCAAGATCACCATATTTTTGTTGAGTTGAGAGGTTAGGATAGTTGGTAGTGTGACAAATATTTTGAAAATGAGATCTAATATGGGTATAGGTTGGACAATCTAAGAGAAAGTGACTTTCATCTTCAACCTTCTTAGTGTCACAAAGGTGACACACTCTTTCATCTCATAGCATTTTAGGAATTGACCAACGCCCAGTTTCATGATGGAGCTAGTGAGAATTTGTTCTTATCTTAGCAATGCTTATTTTTTTCTTTACAACAAAATATTATATTAAATAGAAATGTAAATATTTCTAATTAATTGAAGGTTACATTAGATTCATGGATTATGGGATGAAGATATTAGTTTGATATCATTTTTATTTTTTTTATTTTGTTTTCAAAATTTTTACAGGAATTAATTAGAAATGATGTTATTGGCAATAAATAAACTTAAACTAGAATCTTACTTGTCATATGGTAATATATGTTCCCATATTGTCAAATAAAAAAATATCCTACATGCCATGTCACTTTTTCTCGAGTCTCAAAGTCATGGTAATAATGTAACAATATTACACTAAGCTATATTAATCTAGTGTTTCTAGTTAAACATTAAAATGCTTACCAATGATTTTTATAGTTAATTGTGTTGATGTTATTTGATTATCCATATATATATATTTGTAAAAACACACAAATTAATTATTGTTAAATATTTCAGCTATTTTTCTTATGGTTACCTAAAGTAATATGGTCATAATTAATCTTATAAACCAAATAGATTATGTAATAATCTATATCAATTCAAAAGTAAGATTATGTGTGATTTCCTAATGAATTTGAATTTTTAAAACTTTAATTTAAAACTTTGTTGGCAAAATAAACTAAATGGAAACTAGTGCTCAAAACCTGTTCAAGGAAATTTTGGAGTTTTTTAAATTTCAATTTTAAATTCCAGATATGCATGAAGCATAAAATGCACTAAATCTAAATTCAAATATATATGAGAACTGATTTTAATATTAAAAAGATAAAAACTAGAAGCTAGAAATATGAAGTTTTTAAAATTTCAAATGTTTTTGAAGTTTCTTAAATTTTAAATTTTTTAATAAATTCTTTAGTCACAAATATAAATACATTTATTAAAACTATTTAAGTATCATTACATTTTAAAATATAAATACATTTATTAAAATTATTTAAGTATCTTTACATTTTAACGAATAAATAATTAAATATATAAAAATTAAAATAACTATCATCAATTAAATGTATCATTTATGTGTGGAATTATGGAGTTTTTAAAATTTCAAAATTTTTAATAAATTTTTCAATCACAAATATAAATATATATATTAAAAATATTTAAATGTCATTCCACAAATTAAACTAATAAACAATTAAAGAAATAAAATTAAAAAAAAATTCAAAAATTTTAATAAATTCTTTAATAACAAATATAAATACATATATTAAAAATATTTAAGTGTCATTACACTATTTGAATGAATAAATAATTATAGAGATAAAAATTAAAAGAATTATCATCAATTAAATAAGTAAATCATTTATGTGTAGAATTTTGGAGTTTTTTAAATTTCAAATTTATAATAAATTTTTAATCACAAATATAAATACAAATATATTTTTTTTGTTTGTTAATTTGTTTGGACCTTCTTGGCAGTCAGATTAATCTTTGGCTTGAGAAACCGCAATTCATGGTTGGAGTTTTTGTTCCCGCAGGTTTCGAACGGATGACTTTTCAACACGGAGTGGCTTAACAACAAACTGTTTCGAACGGATAACTTTTCAACACGGAGTAGCTTAACAACACACTCTGTCACCCACTGTCCTACACCTCAAGGACTATATAAATACATATATTAAAAATATTAAAAATTTCAAATTTGTAATGAATTCTTTAATCATAGATATAAATACATATATTAAAATTATTTAAGTATCGTCACATTATTTGAACTAATAAATACATATATTAAAAATATTTAAAATTTCAAATTTGTAATGAATTCTTTAATCACAAATATAAATACATATATTAAAATTATTTAAGTATAGTCACATTATTTGAACTAATAGATAATTAAAGATATAAAATTTAAAATAATCCAAAATTTAAAATTAAAAAAATTAAAAATATTTATATCTAGATTTTTTTTTCAAACCAGAACAAATCAAAACGTTGTTTCAATGTTTGAATCTTGACTTCGTAACCAGGAAGTGGCAACGGTTTCGGGTTGTTGGAGACTCGTTTTAATATTAGTGGGGTGATGGGATTTCATGTCTTTAATATTTAGAGTATGCAGAAATATAGATCTTCCTCCTGCCAAGGAGAGTTTCGGGTTTCTTGCAAGCCTTACAATGCCTACTAAAATATTTTTTAAATTTTTTCCAGTCTCAGATCCATATTCTTTGTTGCCAGAGAAGATGGGGCCCAAAATAAGGGATAAGGCTTCTCTTCAATCGGACAGGTCCAACCCTTTTCTCGCTCGTTTTCTGGTTGTGTCATCAGTTGCCATTCGTTGTGTTTCTTTCTTGAGAATCATGAATCTAAATTTGTCTGTCCATTCTAATTTTTTTAATCAGAGAGTCGTGAATTTCAACGACTTTCGTAGCAATTAAGCAACGGTACAACTTATTCGGTATTTGACCAGGTCTAGTATTTTGACATTGCCTTCAAGAATAGAAGAAAAGCAATAAAGATAATAGATAGCTCGTTACGTCGAAAGGGCATATACCTATTGACAATGGGCACATTTAATATGTTTTTAGTTCTTAATATGTTTTCTATGGACAGGATTAAATATGTCTAGAATATTTTTAGTCGTCACAATAAATGAATGGCTCTGATTTCATCCATTAACGTCCAAACTGTTATAAACACATCCGTTTATATGTTTACTTTTTTATATTTACCTAATCGTATTTAAAAATTATTGTGTTCACTAACTTATTGCCACATCTACCTGATTAAAAAATATTAGGTATTAAAATGACCACATTTCTGTGCTGGCATCACCAGCAGTCACCAGTCAGAAGTATAACAGCCAGCCAACCATTCACCAGCAGCGAGTTAGCGGCTATGCTAGTTATAAGAGTCAATCAAGTGAATATGGGGTGTGGGTGTGGGTGAGCTATCTAGATCATAGAATAAAGTATTGATAACCAACTGCATACACTTAGAAATAATGGAGATTAGTTAACCGAATAATGGTTTCAATAGTTTAATGGTTTCAACCGTCTAAACCGAATGTCATCCTATATAATGTACTCATTATTGATTTAATAAAATGCAGTGTGTGGCTTTGCTTTGATGACCTCCAGGTGCTGCCTCGCATGAGAGAAAGAAGCCATTTTCTTTCTCTCCTTATATTTTCAAGTTGGTATCAGAGCACATTTCCGATCTTAGTGCCTGTGGGATTGTGAGAGCCGCTGGGAGAGAAGGGTTAAACCCTGAACGCGTTGAGTGAGGGCCAAAATTCACACTGTGTGAGGTTCATTGTTGTGTGGAGGTTCGATGTGAAGACGAGAACCTGGAGTACCTGTTGCGCAGAGGTTCGCTGTGAATGCTGCTCTCAAGTTTGTATAGAGCCGATCGCTACTCTCCATGTTTTTTTTTTTATTTAAAATTTATTGCTGAAGAGAGTTTCCAGTATTACAAACCAACAATATAACTGATGGTGTCTTTGATTGCGACCATTTTATATTTGATAAGATCCTCAGGTCAGACTATCCGTGACCTTGCTTTGGTGTAATGCACACTTAAATCGTTCATTTTATCCAACTGTGAATACCATCATGGAAAAATATACTCGTCTGTGATCGTTGGCTTAGAATCCACTCTTTGGCCCATAGAAACTTGCAATCCCACTTTGACATTGGCACATGCCATATCCATGCAGAAAATTGATACTTGTGAGAATTCATTTTCGTCATAGATGCTCCTCTCAGTAACATGGGCATGGTGTGTACAAATCTATGCAGAAAATTAATACTTGTGAGAATTCATTTTCGTCACAGATGCTCCTCTCAGTCACATGCGCATGGTGTGTACAAATCGCATAATCGAGAATCCTTGTCTCATTATTAATTAATGTTCGTCAGAACGCAATGAATTTGACTTGAATCTACAGCACGGGGGATCACATGTATGTATGAAGTGGGGGAAACATAGTTCACTATTTAAATTCGAAAGGCCTGCGCTTCTCCATTGCAATTCTCGTGCTCACTGCTCTGTAACTCACTCCCGTTAATTCTTTTCATTATTCAAGAATTGGAGTTCGAGTTCGAGTTCAAGATCTAGTTTTTCTGGTTCCCACACTATCGATTGCAATTGCAGATCGAGTTGTTTGAAAGAAGACTAGGCGTGTGTTTGCTGCATTGACTGCCTAGAAGGAGAAGGAGTTTGCAGGGATGGCGAATCCACTTGCTGAAACTTATATCAATGAAGCCAATAAATTGGATGGCTCGAATTTTGTCAATTGGAAATTCAAAATGCAGGCCTCGATGGAAAGTTATGGTGTATGGACGATCGTGAAAGGAGATGTCAACAATCCAAGATTGGGATAAGAGGGAGAACATAGCCAATGTATTATTACGAATGTATGTGAAAAATAATATAATTCCTCACATTAGAGATGCTAAGCCTTCTAGTGAAACTTGGAAAGTACTTAAATACTTGGAAAGTACTTAAATATTTGTATGAGACTAATAATACAAATCGTATTCTTTTTCTTAAGAATAAATTGCTAAGTATTAAAATGGATATAAATGAGTCTATTAGTACTTTTCTTGGGCGAATTAAAGACATGAAAGATATATTGGGAGATGTAGGAGAAAAAGTGTCAAACACTGATCTTGTCACAATTGCCCTAAATGAAATGCTAGAAGACTATCAAATGTTTATAACAGGCCTTGCAACGAGAAAGAAAGCTCCCACCTTTGAGGAATTGACATGTATATTGATGCATGAAGAAAAGAGGCACACGAATTTGAAGCCGAATAATTCAGACTTAGCACTATGGACAAAGAAGAGATTCACTAAAGGGAAACCAGGAGAAGGAGGCAGAGGAGGAAGCTCATTCCAGAGGAATTCATTTCCAAAGCCAAATCGAGGTATGCCATGTAATAGAAATGAACCTAAGTGTTTCTATTGCGGTAGGACTGGGCATATTGCCAAAGAATGTTATAAGAAGAAAAATCACGAGGCTAGGCATAAAAATAGAAAACATTCAGGACATTTTGCAGAAGAAAACCCGAATTTTGATTCAAAAGATCTCAGATTGTTTGTGTCTAATGTTGCACTATCTATTGAAACTGATGATGTTGATGCATGGTTTGTGGATTCTGGAGCTTCAATTCACATGACATGTAACAAGAATTGGTAGATAAACTTTAAAGAAACACATAATGGTGCGCATATTTATCTTGGAGATGATCATTCTTATCAAATCAAGGGACACAGAGATATTCCAGTAACACTTCCGAATGCTACTGTCAGACACATTCACAATGTTGTGTATGTACCTGGGATAAAGAAAAAAATGATTTCTGTGTCCACCATTACAGATCATAATTTGAAGGTCAAATTCTTCAAGACACATTATATAGTGAAGGACTGCAGGATCATTACAGAACTGTTGTCTCAGGAGTCAGAGTTGGAAATCTGTTACAGAACTGTTGTCTCAGGAGTCAGAGTTGGAAATCTGTACAAACTTGATGTCACCAGCAAGAATCATCAAGCATTGACTTCTGCAACTATGCCTACAAAAACTCTTTGGCACCAAAGGTATGGTCACATTAATTAATATGATTTGTTGTTATTACAAAAACACAGTATGGTTGAATGACTCCCTATGTTGAAGAATGTGTATGCTGCTTGTGAATGTTGTGCATTAGAAAAGATGCATAGAGATGAATTCCCCTCTAATTCTGATAGGAGAAAGAAATATGTATTAGAAGTTATACATATTGATGTTTGTGGACCAATGCAGACAAGGTCCTTAGGTGGTGCTTATTATTTTTTGTTATTTTTTGATGACTGCACAAGATACACATGGGTTTATTTCCTTAGGAAAAAGAGTGATGTTTTTTAATGCTTCAAGGAATTTAAAAACATGTTGGAGAAGCAAACAGGAAAGTCCATCAAAATCCTCCGCTTAGATCAAGGGGGAGAGTATAGATTAGGGAACTTCATCAAGTATTGCAAAGATCATGGAATAATACATCAATTTACAGTACCCCACACTCCACAGTAGAACAAAGTTTCAGAAAGGAAAAACAAAACTCTGGTGGAGTGTGCACGAAGTATGATGAAAGGTAAGAATCTCTAAAATGCTTTTTGGGCGGAGGCCATTAGCACTGATGTTTATTTAAAGAATATAAGTCCAACAACGTGTCTTGATCGTAAAACTCCTTTCGAAGCCTTGTATGATTCTAAACCAGCAGTTAATAATTTGAGGATATTTGGGTGTAAAGATTTTGCACATATTCCAAAGGAGAACAAAAAGAAGCTTGATGCTAAAGCTATCAAATGTATTTTTATAGGGTACTGTTCAGAATTTAAAGCATATAAACTATTTTATCTATCTACTCACAAAGGCGTTTGCAAGTAGAAATGTAATTTTCCATGAGCAAACAGAAGGAAATAATGAAGACAACAGTCATGAAGGATGGCATGCACTTATTGAAGTTGAAGAGATCAAAGCGAAGAAGCACCAGCAGGAAAAGACACCCAGTGACATGGATACATCCAATAGTGAATAATAATCTTCACAAAATGGAGAAGAAGTCAACGGCCAATTGAGAATATCTTCATGACAGGTTCGTCCACCTGAAAAATATAAAGATTATGCCTTGATGAGTAATATTTCAAATGTCATAGAGCACCTGAGTTTTAATGAAGCTAACGAACATGAAGAGTGGAGAAAAGCAATGGAGGGAGAATATTACTCTATAATGAAAAACAAAACTTGGGAATTGATTGAATTTCCTAAAGATAAAAGCCCATAGGATGTAAATGGATATACAAACCTAAATTCAAAGCATATGGTAGTATAGATAAATATAAATCTAGATTGGTGGCAAAAGGATATTCATAGAAGGAGGGCATTGATTATGCAGAAACATTTGCACCAATAGCTAAATTAAACACTATAAGAATGTTAATTGCACTAGCTACAAAGTACCATTGGAAGCTTCACCAATTAGATGTAAAATCTGCTTTTATAAATGGTGAGTTAAAGGAGGAGGTTTACTCTACTCAACTAGAGGGGTTTGTGAAAAGTGGTGAGGAACATTTAGTGTGTAAATTAAAGAAGACATTGTATGGACTGAAACAAGCACGTAGGTCATGGTATGTGAAGATAGATTCCTTCTTTCTTCAGTAGGGTTTTATGAGGAGCAAAAGTGATCCAAATCTGTATACCAAGTTTGATGAAAAGGGGCATGTTGTATTGATTTCCTTATATGTTGATGATTTAATTATTACAAGAAATTAAGAAAAATTGATTAGTGGAATTAAGAAGCATATGTCACAGGTATTTGAAATGAAAGATCTTGGTGAGTTACATTACTGCCTAGGTCTTGAAGTTTGGAGAAATGTTGGTCAAAGCTTTGTGTCTAAGGGTAAATATGTTAGAGAAGTACTTAAGAACTTTAAAATGGATCAGTGTAAAATTTCTTATGTTCCAATGCAACATAACATGAAACTTTACTATGATGATGGTTCGAAGGAGGTAAATGGTATAGTGTATAGACAGATGGTGGGAAGTTTGAATTATCTCACTACAACTAGACTTGACATAGCATATTATGTTAGTGTGTTAAGTCAGTGTATGGAAAAACCTATAGAAATCCATTGGAATGCAACAAAAGGGGTACTCATGTATCTCAAAGGCACAATTGATTATGGTATTAAATATATTGATTCATTCGATGTTGAGCTGACAAGTTACTCAGATTCAGACTAGGCTGGAAATCCAGATGATCAAAGATCTACTATAGGTTATGCCTTTGGCATTGGATCCAGGATTGTTTCATGGAGCAGTAATAAGCGATCTACTGTATCTTTGTGTTAGTGTCAGAAGTCACTCCTAGATTGCAGCAAGAGTAATCCTGAAGCCCATCAGTTTATTTTACTATTTGTTGATGAAGGGTGATGAATGGAAGTAAACTTAGAACAATATCGTTCTAACTTAGAAACTAGGCCAAGCATGCACGAGCAGATGAGGTCTTGGTTTAACTTCAGACAGTAAGTTGTAATAAGTTTGAGTAGGAGGAAGACTTCTGTGAGGAAATGCAAAGGTCTGTTGTAGGCATCGAGCTTCTAACAACTTGAAGAAGAAAAACTTGAACACAAGAACAACTTATATTCAAATTGCAGAAACATTAAAAGAACATAACAACGTTACAATAAAACCTTTATCATAACACAGTCACAACGATTCATGTGAATCGGTCAATCATGAACTCTTTTAGTATAGGATAGAAACCAAATGAAAAGAGAGTTGCCTTTCATTAAACAAGAAATTTCACATACACATACATAGCTAGGAAAACCAGTGCTTCATTAAAACATTACAGTCGGAAGCTCAGCTCTACCATCCATCCATAAAAAAATACAAAAAATGAGTATATATACTCAACGCAATACGCCCCCTTGGCAGCAGGAGGGTAGCTGAGACATTAAAGTCCAACTTAGCATATGCAGGCTCCTCTGGTCAGAGGAGGACACCAGATCGACATGGCTCTTTTAGGAAAACCTACACACAGGATGATCTTGGGCAGACTGCTTGCCAGAACCTCCATACCTTACATTCATGGCTTGAGCTGAGGTTTCAGCTACCTGCTCAATTTTTATTAGTTGCCTTCCTCCATGGCGGGTGGCTGAGACTTCAAGCACAAGGGACGACCATGTGCTTGCTTGTGAGGGCTCAGAGGCTAGCCTCCTTTTTATTTTGGCTCCGCCCTCAATGTAACCCATGGCCATGACCTGGCGCCTTGCTCCAGGGCACTTCGACACTTCTCCTTTCGGGAGATTCCACCATTCTAGCATCCAGGATCCTTGGTGAATAAAACTACAAAACGACCCTCCATATCGGTGGTTGGATCTGGCTTCAAAATCAACGGACACGATCCATTTTTCCTTGAACACATTGGCTCTGCGCCCCTCATATGCTTTGTCCCCACTCCATACGACCCTGTGCTATGATAGTGGGCCCACACCCAAAGGCACCTTCGCATCTTGCGTATCGTGGATGGGAGGGAGTCGACCCTCATATTTCAAAGTCACGATAGGCAAAGTAGCGACCAGACTCAATTGTGTGCCACGCGTCCTGCAAGACTAATGGTCCCGATCCTTTCAGGGATTCTCCCACCGAGAGTTCTCGCTCCTCTTCCTCCAACTGCTTTTCCATACGACCCTGTGCTATGACCGTGGGCCCGCACCCAAAGGCGCCTTCACATCTCACGTATCGTGGATGGGAGGGAGTCGACCCTCGTATTTCAAAGTCACGATAGGCAAAATAGCGACCAGACTCAATCGTGCGCCACGCATCCTGCAAGACTAACGGTCTTGATCCTTGTTATCCACATTTTTGGTTATCAAGATGATGACATGATAATGACATGGTGATGGAAGATCTAACTCTTCTTTAAGATCATTTTCATGAAGAAAGTTACACTTATCAGCTTCTCAAAATCACACTTTTGAAGATAGTACGCAGGCTGCATATATATTGTCTTGCGGAAATGCTTGATTTCCGCAGGCTGCATTCAGTCTAACTGCGGACTTTCCGCACTGTGTTAATGGTCAGGGTGCGGAAATGTTTCTTAAAGGAGAAAACGAATAAGTTCTCGATCCTTCTAGAAGGAATCTTCTAGAAGGATGAGTTGGAGTTCGAATGGTTGGCAAATTCATGAATCTCCAGATATC
>ML789846.1:674662-723044 GCA_009831015.1 Picea engelmannii
AAATAATCTCTTCATTAGAAATACCTTATTCGACGTCGAGGGTTTTTCATACAATTTGGCCAACGCGTCCATCAAACCCTTCGTTGTCTTTTCTTTCGAAATATTGAAAGCCACCGACGCTGCCAGGCTCAGCCGTATCGTTCTTAGATCCTTTCTGTCAAGAATCTCCCATTCTTCATCCTTCATGGCCGCTAGCTTCTTTGCTACTCCGCTCAATGGTAGGAATAGATCCTTCTGTTATAAATAGTCTTCCATCTGCATCTTCCATAACTGGTAGTTTTGGCCATTAAATTTCTTGACCCTAAACTTTCCATCTTCCGACATTGCTCCCACTCGAACTAGGAACCCTCTTTTCCTGCGAGTTACCTTACGCTCTGATACCAGTTGTTAGAAAAACAAGACCGCGGAGCAATAAAATAAAACAAATGCAGAAACAAAACACAGAAGACACACAATACAAGAGAGACACAGATTTACATGGTTCACCCAGTGTGGGCTATGTCCACCAGAGAAATTGCTAGGTCCTTCCTTTATTACTATCCAACAAATGAAGGGATACAACCTACAGCAAAACCCGCTGTAACTTCTTCTTCTTTCTCTCATAGTCTCCTCTCTCAGAATACAATATTCACCACCATACATAGCTGCAATACATGTCCCTCATAAAAGAGGGTTGCCTTCTAGGGCAAAAAACCCTAACATAATCTCTACTGTTAGATCTGCGACCTTATAATGAACGGTCCAGATTTACAATGAAATTACAATATACTTTTACAAGTAAATTTTTGCTTCGGGGGCTTCACCCCCGAACCCCCATTGGGGGACGCTGCCTCCGAACCCCCGTTGGGGGTGCGCTTGCCCCTAGACCCCCCAGTCAGGGGGATAGCCGCCCCGGACCTTGCAGAGGGGGTACCCCTCCTCTACACTCCCCCACGTGGAACAGTGTACATACTTCTGGGGTGTAAATACTTCATTGGGTATAAACACGGCTGAAAGCAAGGACCTCTGAATCAGGAAGATAATCAGGCTCCACAACCAACAAAATTGCAGAAACACTAAAAGAACATAACAACGTTACAATAAAACCTTTATCATAACACAGTCACAATGATTCATGTGAATCGATCAATCATGAACTCTTTTAGTATGGGATAGAAACCAGATGAAAAGAGAGCTGCCTTTCATTAAACAAGAAATTTCACATACAGATACATAGCCAAGAAAACCAATGCTTCAATAAAACATTACAGTCGGGAGCTCGACTCTACCATCCATCCATAAAAAAATACAAAAATTGAGTATATATACTCAGAGCAATACGCCCCCTTGGTAGCAGGAGGGTAGCTGAGACATTAAAGTCCAACTTAGCATGTGCAGGATCCTCTGGTCAGACGAGGACACCAGATCGACATGGCTCTTTTAGGAAAACCTACACACAGGATGATCTTGGGCAGACTGCCTACCAGAACCTCCATGCCTTACATTCATGGCTTGATCTGAGGTTTCAGCTACTTGCTCAATTTTCATTAATTGACTTCCTCCATGGTGGGTGGTCGAGACTTCAAGCACAAGGGATGACCACGTGCTTGCTTGCCAGGGCTCAGAGGCTAGCCTCCTTTTTATTTTGCCTCCACCCTCAATGTAACCCATGGCCATGACCTGGTGCCTTTCTCTAGGGAGCTTCGACACTTCTCCTTTTGGGAGACTCCACCATTCTAGAGTCTAGGATCCTTGGTGACTAAAACTACAAAATGACCCTCTATATCAGCGGTTGGATCTAGCTTCAAAATCAACGGACATGATCCATTTTCTCTTGAACACATTAGCTCCGCACCCCTCATCTGCTTTGTCCCCATTCCACACGACCATGTGCTATGATCGTCGGCCCGCACCCAAAGGCACCTTCACATCTCGCGTATCATGGATGGTAGGGAGTCGACCCTCGTATTTCAAAGTTACGATAGGTGAAATAGCATCCAGACTCAATCATGCACCACGTGTTCTGCAAGACTAACGGTCCCGATCCTTTCAAGGATTCTCCCACCGGGAGTTCTCGCTCCTCTTCCTCCAACTGCCTTTCCATACGACCCTGTGCTATGACCATGGGCTCGCACCCAAATGTGCCTTCACATCTCACGTATCATGGATGGGAGGGAGTCGACCCTCGTATTTCAAAGTCACGATAGGCGAAATAGCGACCAGACTCAATCATACGCCACATGTCCTGCAAGACTAACGGTCCCGATCCTTTAAGGGATTCTCCCATCGGGAGTTCTCGCTCCTCTTCCTCCAACTGCCTTTCCATATGACCCTGTGCTATGACTGTGGGCCCGCACCCAAAGGTGCCTTCGTATCTCACGTATCGTGAATGGGAGGGAGTCGACCCTCGTATTTCAAAGTCACGATAGGCGAAATAGCGACCAGACTCAGTCGTGTGCCACGCGTCCTAACTGGATCGGACGACCATGATCATTTCATGAATTTGGCCCTAAGGGATGAGCCCATGCGCTAAACCTCGTGCAACTCCCTGGCTCTAGCTTACCTGATGACTGTTGATCTGCACCATCGATGGATCTTCGCCACTAAAAAGAAAAAAATGCCCGCCTGCTTAATTTTTAACCCAAAAATAGAGATTTTATGCATGCTGCGCTTGGGCGCTCATGACTACGACCTTGGATAACTTCATTTGATGGATCTTAAGCCCCATTTCATCTATTTCTCACCAAGGACCCAAATCCAGAGAGAAGCTTCCCCCTTACAATAATATGTTCTAACACTTTGTCATCCACTGAGGCAGAATATAAAGCATTGTGTGCAACAACTTGTGAAGTTGTTTGGTTGAGAAGACTACTTCAAGATGTTGGAGAAGAACAAAGGAAAGCTATGATAATCAAATGTGATAACCATAGCTCAATCAAGTTGGAAAATAATACAGTTTACCATTCCAAGACAAAGCATGTTGATACTTAGTTTCATTTTGTTTGAGAAAAGATGCAGTCTATTGACATTGCTTTAATGTATTGTAATACTAGAGAAAATGTTGGTGATATTTTCACTAAGCCTCTTGGGAAGATAACATTTGAACTATTTAGGGAGATGTTAGGTGTGGATGTCAATCCTTTCTCCGTTAAAGGGGAGACTTAGAGATAATGGAGATTAGTTAACCGAATAATGGTTCCAACCATCTAAACCGAATGTCATCCTATATAATGTACTCCTCATTGATTTAATAAAATGCAATGCATGTCTTTTCTTTGATGGCCTCCAGGTGATGCCTCGCCTGAGAGAAGCCAGTTTCTTTCTTTCCTTCTATTTTCAAGTCACACCTCGATGACTGAATGGGTATCCAACCCCGTTCCTGTGGATAATAAGCAAGGAACCATCAGTGTATGTATGGACTTTCATGACCTGAACAAGGCCTATCCTAAAGACAACTTCCCAACACCTTTCATCGATCAGATTCTCGACGAGTGTGCGGGAAGCAAAGTATTTTCTCTTATGGATGTATTTTCAGGATATAACCAAATTCAAATCAAGCCTGAGGATCAACACAAGACAACATCTATTTGTCCTTGGGGTACTTTTTCATACCGGAAAATGCCTTTCGGCCTTAAAAACGTCAGAGCAACCTTTCAATGTGCCATGAATTTCGATTTTCACAATCTTAAGCACATAGTCAAAGCTTACCTTGATGATCTTACTACTCACTCTTGCAAGAGAGTGGATCATGCTACTCACCTTTGGCTTGTTTTTGAAAGATGTCGTTACTATAGAATCTGATTGAATCCTCACAAGTGCATATTTTGCATTAAGTATGGTCGTCTTTTGGGATTTCTAGTTTCTGAGACCAGGATCATGGTAGATCCACTGAAGGTTGAGGAAATAATTGGATTTCCTCCCCCGTGCATGAATAGACAACTTTAGGGTTTACAGGGGAAAGATAACTTTCTTCATCGGTTTATAGAAAACTATGCCACTATCACTCAGGGTTTCATGCATCTCTTGAAGAAGGACACCCCTTTTATGTTGGATGAGTGAGCCCAGGAGTTCTTCGATGCTTTGAAGAAATCCTTGGTATTAGTGCTTCTGTTGAAGCCTCTTGACTACAGTAGAGATTACTTGCTTTATATCGCCGCATCTGAGGATACAATTGGTATGGTTCTAGTTCAGGAGGATGATGAGCTCCACAAGCACGTCATCTACTATCTTAGTCGAACCTTGGTCGGTCTTGAACTCAATTATTCTCATGTTGAAAAGATAGATTTGGTTGTTGTGCACACATTCCAATGTTTGTGTCATTATATATTACTTTGCAAGACTACTGTGGTTGCTGATGTCAATCCATTTCAATACGTCCTTACTAGGCATATCGTAGGGGGGGAATATAATAAATGGATTGTCATTTTACAAGAGTTTGATCTCGATTTCGTTTCTGTGAAGTCCAAGAAATCACTATTCTTCGTGGAGTTAATATCTAAATTTCCACGTTTAGATGAGGATGTTATCCATGTTGATTTGTTTGTAAGCGAACACAGTTTTCTTGTCTCGTCGTTCGACCCCTGGTATGTAGACATTGTTCTCTATCTTCAAACTTTGAAGTTCCCTCAACATCTCTCACGAGATGACTGATGACGTGTAAGATACCAAGCTAAGAAATATACCATCATTGGTGACACGTTGTATCACTAAGGAATAAACAATATCTTGCATCGTTGTTTAACTCATGGAGAAGGTGAGTCAGTCCTAAACAATTGCCACAATGGGGCTTGTGGTGGTCATCTATCTGGGTTTGCGACAACCCAAAAAATTTTGCGATCCAATTATTTTTGGCCTATTAACTTTAAATATTGTATTGAAGCGGTTAAGAAGTGTCACCCCTGCCAGGTTTTCACTTGAAAAATGTTCTCACATCTAGCCCCTCTTCACCCAATCATTACCGTCGGTCCCTTCACCAAGTGGGGGGTGGATTTTGTGGATTCCAACCAAACTTCGGCTGGGGGGCATCGACACATTATCCTGGCCATAAACTACTTTACTAAGTAGGAAGAGGACATGCCTAGAGTTAAATTCGATGGGAATACTGTTGCCTTCTTCATTTTCAATCAAATTATCACCTGGTTCGGTATCCCGAGTGAGATTGTCACTGATCATGGAAGTCACTTTTATAACGAAATGATGGAAGAACTAGCATCTAAGATGGGGTTTAGACATGGTCGTTCTTCTCCTTATTACCCCCAGGAAAATGGACAAGTAGAGGCCATCAACAAGTCTCTCAAGACCATTTTGCAAAAAACTGTCAGTCAGAGCAAGTCCAACTGGCACATCATGCTATATCCTGCACTCTGGGCATATCGAACCTCGGTCAAGAGTGCCACCGGTTTTTCCCATTTCCAGTTAGTACACGGTGTGGATTCGATTTTACTTATTGAATGTGAAATCACTTCTCTTAAGTTGGCAATCATGCTCTTACCTGACACTTCCAATCTCGAGCGATGCCTTGTACACCTGAAGAGTCTTGATGAGTAGCATTGAGATGCCTCTATGACTATCGAGGCGAACAAAGAAGTGTCAAGGTCTAGTACAATAAGTCTCTCTGTCCTTGGTTGTACGCTGAGGGTGACTTTTTCCTCTTGTATGATCAAGCCAAAGAACCATTGGGAGCAGGCAAGTTTAATCCCATGTGGCACGGTCCTTATATCGTGCGATGTGTGCTAGAAAAAGGAGCCTATGAGTTAGACGATTAAGGAGAGAATAGGTTGGCCGAGCCTAGAAATGGGATCTACTTGAAAATATATTACGCTTAAGCCCTAGGCTTGGGTGAAACTATTTGTATACTAATGTAATTTAGTTTATATATATTTTTCCTTTCTTTTCGTCTTCGAATTGCTTATTGAGTTTTCACTTGGTTGATAGATGTCAACGGAGTCTTCGGTCTACCTAGGATTCATAGACGGAGACAGTCGTCATACACGGAACTTGGCTTCAACTGCTTGGGTGGTCTACTCACTCGAGGGTCTACTGGTGTCTTCAGGTGGCGTATGCCTAGGGACATCCACGAACAATGTGGCCGAATATAGCGTCGTTATAGAACTTTTGCGCGATGCTATCTCACATGATATTCACTCTTTAGAGGTTCACTTGGATTCCTAGTTAGTAGTATTTCATTTTAACGACAGTTACTGTGTGCATGATTCTACTTTACTCCAACAATTCCTATGGGTACGTATTTTAGAAAGATAGTTTGATTTTATTACATATTATCATATTCATAAGAGTTCTAATCATGTATCTGATGCTTATGCTAATTTTGTTTTAGATTGGCATTTGTCACATAACTAAAGAAAATAAAACCATCTCATCAATGTACACATTGTAAAATATAAGTAAAGTCAAAGATCCCTTTTCATATATTTCAAAAAATATGGTGTTTATAGTACAAAATTGGGGCTAATACCCTCAATACACATATACAGCTGGTACTACAATATCCCACGACATCTACACCTGTGGCGTCGGATGTGTGTCATGGTAACAAACCACGAAATTTGCAAGATGCCTAAAGAGTCGTACCTATGCCCTGGGTACACCAACCAGCTGTCATTGCATAGCTTGAGGTAGATCCTCTACCTGAACCATAAGAATCCTCTAAGTCAAACGAGACAGTTTTCCCTCCACGTTTTGTAGGACCCTCTCGGTTTCGCCTCCTGCCACCTCGTCTCCTCGGTTCCTCTGTCGATGTCTAGGAAAACCTTTTGGTCGTCACGGACCCACGTCAGCATTACACAAGTTTCTAGTCAGTACTTAAGCACCATCCAAAAATATTTTTGTTCTATTATACAAAAATACAAAAAAAATGAAATATGTAAAAAACATTTGACATACCTATGTCATCGTAGGCGATCCCTGGTGGGAGTAGCATGTCCGGATCCCCTCTGAAGTTTATCCCTGCATAGGGATAGTCATCTAGGGCGATGACCTGTCGCTGCCACTAGAAGAAAAAATCCTCGTTGTAGGGTGTCGACACCCTACCTCCCCTCTGTCACCTCATTACCTTGATCCACCATGCCATCGCTAGATCGCGAGGTCCTCTCGAAATAATCTCGACTCTAGGTACCAAACCTGGAACCTACTCGAAGAAGAAACTGCATAGGATAGAGGTAAATCCAAAATTTCTCTCACTCCCCTATTTTCACTCTGTCAACTGGCTCTTCATATTTTCTAGTAGTGAGGTACACTATTCATATACTGTGGGTCTCATACACTACATTGCATAGAACATGAGCGGCCTCGAAGCTTGATGCAACAAGACCGAACCTGTGATCCTAGTCAATACAAGGACAATAATCTTCAGGTTGAGATTGTTTATTGCCCGGATAGAGAAGTTGACTCCCTACCTTAGAAGTCCCTTCTACACAGTGAGCGTCGATGTACTCCTCTATTTTCATTTTGCTCCCTGCTCCCCATGATTTCAGTTTTACAACCTCTCCTTGGCATGATAGACCAGTCAAAAAGTAAATGTCCTCTACTTCAATTATTAATGGTTGCCCATCGAGATTGAAGATTTCACTCTCAGGGTCCTAGTAACCCACAAGCATCTCGAGCAACCTCACCTGGGCCCTCATTCCTTTGAGCACCCAAAATTTATATAGGCCACATCTCTTTAAGGCCATTTGGGCCCCCGGATCTTGATCCACAACAACATCGACCTCCTCATGCTCTCTTTCTCTCCATTCAAGAACCATCCTGCCAAGGAAAAATAAAAAATTGAGTTAGAATCCTTAAAATTTATTGTTTGTGTGCCTGTATGTGGTCTACTTCACTTACATTCGCGTATAGGGCTGGCTATATCCGCCCTGCAGTCTGCACAGGAGCGTATAACCCATCGTATATGCGACCTTATTGAAGACAACCCACGTACACCTATTTCTACATTTAGCACCCTCAATTACTAAAAATTTGGAACCTAATTCAAAAATTTAATCCACTAGAAATGAAGAGGAAGGGAAGTAGATTTACCTGGTCCAGACGGTTGTTGATTTTGTTGTCTGACGCTCCCACAAACACTGTTTGAATCTCAGAGGCATTTTGGTCCAATTTTCACTATTTGGGTAAAAAATCAAAATGGTATAGTAATTTTTGGTTTTGTTACTATTTATAAACTATTTTTACCCACTTTCTATAGCTTTGAGCCATTTTTTCACCTAATGGACTAATACAAGGGTGGATTGAGTTGGTTTTTGCAGTTTTAACCAGGGATTCTTGCAGATTTCAACGGAAGGTATTTTAACTACCCAGCATATAGGATAGGTATCCATTCCATTATGCATTTTCGCATTATCCTATAAATGTCACTTTTTATGCCTTAGGTACGAACCCATTTGTTGGGACACAGAATCTTCCATTTGCTATAAGTCTTGTCGTTATCAAGTGGTAGAGACTTTCAAAACCTGGGTGCCCTAGTTAGGTCCCCTACTGCATTTGGTGCCCGTGCAAAGATTTTTCCATAAGACCTAGAGTCCTTCATAACTAATATATGACTTGATGATGAGCCTCATTTCTCACTCATAAACATGCTTCCTTATCCCATGAGGACTCCCAACCGAGTTTAATTTAATCTCTTTTCCAATTCTTCTTCAAAAAGAGAAAAGATTGCGAGTGATTTTTCCCTTTCACACTTGTTAAATTGTACTTGAAAGGTTGTGAGTCTTAGTTAATCTCTTTTCCGACTCGTTATCAAAAAGTGAAAAGATTTTTGAGTGAACTTGTCTCTTTCACACTCGTAAATTGGATGTGAAAAGACATCTATTTGGCACAAGTTTATCCCTTTTTCGCACCAAGTAGACTAAAAGAAATAAAAAAGGACATTTTTTGGCATTAAGTTGTGATTGCATCTCATGCCATTTCTTGCAGTATTGAGCCTATAGTTGGTTCTCTCTTTGCATTATAAACCGTTTGCCTCAACATTTTTTGCATCCTCAACCAAGCAGAGCCTTGTTTATATCCTTCACAATTTGACACCCTATACCTAGGAGGGAACATTCCCCCAAGTGTCCATCTCCCGCATGCATTTCCATGCATTGAGCATAGGTATGTTCCACTACTGGAACTAGTTTTGCTTACTTGTGACACTCGTTTTCTCCTCTATATCATAGCATTCATTTGTCTATGAAAAAACAAAAAAAGATGGGCGGGAAGGGAGTACTATCTCATATTGGCAGTAGTCATGTCGCCTTTGAACAAAGCACAAAGTTATTGAGTCCATCACAATTTTTGGATTAGCATGGCCTTAGGAAGTTGAGCTCGTTACATAGTCTTCTCTACCAACTGGTTACTCTTCCAGTCCCTACAGAGAGTTTCATTGATGCCTCCTGCATCTCATGGTTTCATCATTGGGTCTATGTTGCCAGAGTCCTCCATTTGTCTCATGATCTTGTTCAAAGGAAGTCTATCAACCTGTGTCGACCACTCCTCAGAAATATTCACTTTGCATGTCGACCATACCCTCATTTTGCATCAGAATCACATGATAATGTAGTCCTATCGTGCACCCTGGCCCTACTTTCATTATTGGTAGGTAACCTTGAACCTAGTAGTCGACATTTCATCATTGGTCATTGACTGGGTGGTTTCCCTTGTGTTCGATGATAAGAAATATATTCACACATTGGGATTCATGCAATGTCTTGGATGCCATTAGCCTTATTGGTGGTTTCCTCGCCTTTCAACAATTTTCATCATTGAATTTTATTCAGAGGGTCTTTTTCGTGTACCACTTGCACTTGGCACACGCGAAAGATGCACAGGGTCGTTGGTTTGTGAACATGTTCTTCATCCAATTTCCACCAAATCATGAATCTCTTGCTTTGTACCTAGTGCTGACTAATGAGAGATGCCTTAATTCTCTTCTTTTAACAGGTCTCCTTCCATCAACTTCAGCTCATTTATTATGGATACGGGACCTAGAATCTTATGAGTACCTTGAGGCTTGCAGTCATTAGTGGCAAGCTCTCTCGCCATCGATAGTTAGGAATACATCAATGTCTCCTGATCGATTTATTGTTCAGGTGTTTGACACCAGCTCCTTTATTCACACTTGTAAGAATGTACTCGGTGCCTTGATACCTACTTTCATTATCGGTAGGTTGTCTCACATTTGTTAACGGTATACATCAATGATCGGTAATCAAACAATGTCTCATTGTGTTCGACCTCAACTCCTTTATTCACATGATGTAGACTTGCACCCTTGGCCGATTGTGTAGAAGACTTGAAGACATCACTATGTGGCCGCAACTTTCCTGAGTTGTTGCTTTCTTTTCATTGGACCAATACCTATATGACTTCAGTGATCATGGGAGATCATATTGTACTCCATGGTTAACAAATATCTTCAGATTGGTTTTGAGACTGGTTCTACTGGGCCTTGTTCGTGACTATGAAAAATATTAGCATGCAACTGTATTTGTATTTGCCTATTCATGGCCATAGACACTTGTTTGGTATATTTTCACATGGATCTGCAGTGTAATTTTATTGGCATCCATGTATGCAAAGTCAATGAAGAATGTAATGAGAAACTAGTTTGTCCAGCTGGTTCCCTACCACTCCACTTCTGGGTTGTTTATAATGTATTTCGGCCATCGCAGATACTCCTCTGACCTCACACATTAGGGGGCATCTGTTATAGAAAGATTTTCCTCACCCTATACAATCTTTCCGAGAAGGCCTTTTTCCATTTCCCCATGCAGACTTATTATTCATGTTTGTAAGATCTAGAGCTAAAAAAAAATATTTTTCCACATGTACACATCTTTCACACT
Source organism: Picea engelmannii (assembly GCA_009831015.1). Lineage (NCBI taxonomy): Eukaryota > Viridiplantae > Streptophyta > Pinopsida > Pinales > Pinaceae > Picea > Picea engelmannii. Next base: position 685,483 of record ML789846.1, read on the forward strand.
ATACAGCATGCGTATACGCAGTCTGCACCACTACATCCCGTGTACATCAGGATTTGTGCCAAAAAATGAAAATTAATGTCGGGTTTCCATGTCACGACAGGAGATCTATGATCCTTGGCCTTCCATATACTAGAAATGTTCTGACTCAACACTTCAGTTCCATTTTGAAGGCTATAAATGGGCCAATTCCGAGCTATGGAAATAAGAGAAATAATTCAACTTTGAGAGCAAAGTTACTCTGGAGGAATTATTTACTTCATATTGAGTCTGCATCCCAAGCTCTTCCCTTATTGATTGAGAACCTCATTGTTTCTCTCTTATGAGCTTGCCTTTGGTGGAGGTCCAGCTGGAAGGAACTTAGTTTCTCGGTTTTGAACCGTGCTGACACGGAAGTCTGTAACATTTTCACTTCTGTTGATCATATATTAATAGAAATACTCTTTTCCCGTCCAATTGATATCTTGCAAATATATTGAATTATTATTCCATGGGTGTATTTGTCTTGTTTATTAATGGATTGTGCTATTGAATGTGCTAACATTATATAATATAACCACATGCTTTCTTTGCTTGGTTGTTGAGGACTAGTTGCAGGTGTATTTCTTTGGGTCAAGTGATCAACGGTGGACTTCATTGAACGTTTGGATGAGGTAGGCCTTTTATCTTGTCTTGCTAGCATATTTGTTTATATAGCATACTTGAGAAGAGAGTTGATTTCTGCAGTCATTTCCGTCTGTTGTGGTTTACCCTAGCCATAGAGAGATTTTCCTCTTAGCAGAGGACAATATCTTCGCTCTTTTGTGTAATTTCATCTGTGGGTATAGTTCGGTTGCGAGAGAGAAACAAACAAAAATCTGAGGGTTGAGTGTTTGATCCATGGTCACAGTAACTTAGTTATCTCGTGCTTATGATATTTTATATCTCTTGCTACCATTCCCTAAAATTTTAGCTTTATCCATAGGTACGAGGACTTATGTTCTTGTGTATGGATTCCATCTGTATGAGGACTTATAATCTTACGTATGGATTCAAACTTCCAGTATTTAGTCTTTTAATCTTACCACTAAAATTTTATCTTTATCCATAGGTAAGATGACTTCTATTACTATGTATGGATTCCATATGTGCGAGTACTTTTAATCTTGCATATGGATTCATACTTTGAAAATAAGAAATAAAAAAATCACATCATACAACTTCATAAAACTACCATAAATAGATTCATTGTTCTGTGTATAGGCATTGTATTTACTGAAAAACTAGGAATGTAAGCTAAATATTTTTCCTTCACAATATATATGCTGCAATACACAGATATAAGAAATATATTCGATGCCATATAGATATACAAAAAAAAAGTGTGCCGGGCTTTTTAACGGTTTCTTCCGCGGTGGAGAAAACATATGCACATGTTGTAGCAGTTGGGCTTAGTGGGATGTGGGAAATTCACATTGACGCAGTGAGAAAAATCGCGACCACGCCCTCGTCGCGCTCTCCTACTCACAGGATCGTTCTCAATTCCTCATGCATGCGAGCCGAATTAGCTCTTCTGATTCCCTGCTAGAATCTTAGTTGAAAACCCGATCCACAGGTCCTTATTTCATCCTCATGGCTTTCTGCACTTAACCGTGACCTTTCCCTGATCTTACCTTCAGGTTTTCAAGGTTTCGAACTTTCTAAAGTCAAGAGTTCTTTACCTCTTGAATCCTCGAACTCCGATGAGCTCTCTTCTGGCCTTAGCCCCTCCTGACTATGCCTTTTGGTCCATACGACCGCTCTCCATAAGACCGCAGCCTTATGTCCTCCTATTGGGGATCTGGGTTCTAATTTCACGATGCTCTCCAATCCCTATTAGCCCTCCAGGCTAAGCTCTTGGTCCACGTGACCCTTAACTCACAATACTGTAGCCTTGTCCCCCATCGGGGTTTCGAGCTTTCCAATGTCAAAATGCAAACGCCCTCAGGATTCGCGATCCCTTGAATCCCGACGCGCCCTTTACGCATTAGCCCTCCTGGCTAGGCTCCTGGCCAATGTGACCACTATCCCCGTGACCTCAGTCTTATCCCTCGTCGGGGCTTCGGGGTTTCCAATGCCAAAATGCACTGGCTCACAGGATTACTGATCATTCAAATCCCGACTCTCCGCTATACTGACAGCTGGCCCACACAATGGAGCTCCCCACTTCTCTAGTATGCTGACAGATGGCTCCCACTCATCGGGGTTCCGGACTTTGCAATTCCAAAATGTATAAACACTTTGTCACCAGGATCCCCGATATCCCGATGACTACAATGCCGATCAAAAACTTCCTGTCGGGACTTTCCCCGATGGCGCCGATTTCTGCCACGCGTCCCCCTCTGATGGATGGTCATGATTTCTCTAGGATTTCGAGACTTTTGATGTCCCAACTCTTTCGACCTCAGGAACTCTGATTTTCCGATGTCGAATATCTCGACTCTCTCCGAATTTCTTACACCTGTCTCCCCAAACGGACGACTCAGATTATTCCAGGTAATTCCCCATGGAAATTCCCAATCTCATGTTCACGGGAATACCGATTTCCCGATGCGCCAAGTACTGATGGGCACTCGATCTCCGCCACGTGTCTCCACCAACGGATGGTCCAGATCTTCCTGGTGTTTCGAGACTTGAAGTGTCTCGACTTTCTTGTCTTCGTGACTCTCGATTTCACGATGGCTGAAGTCCCAATGGTAAACCTTGTGTAGCTCCTGTCCAATCCAATGGATGAATGGTATCTGCTCAAGATTTGACGGTTCAGATCTGTCCTTCTTCACACACTCTAGAGAGTAAAATCTGAGCATCTTCTCCCGATCCAACGGCTGACGAGATTTCTGAATGAGATCCAACGACTGTCGATCTCCCCCTCTATGTGCTACTCCTGAGCTCCTCCTGGACGTAGAAACTAATGGTCCAGATCTATTTCCTCCGTCGATCTAACGCTGTTGTGCTCTCCTGAGCCTCCTGTGCTTCGTCCCAGACTTGGAAGAATTTCAAGAGCCAAAGGCCTCAACCTTTGCTCCCTCTTTCTTCTCTGCGAGCTCCTTTTCTCTAAGCTTCGCTGCGCATGTAGAACACTGTTCCTCCTGAGCTTTTGGAACTGTGAACTCCTCCAACGAATTCTTCAACCTCTGCACTCCTTGCAGCTACGCTCTGTGCCTAAAAGCACTCATCCCTCCTGAACTTCTGCTCCCAAATCCTCAAGGGACTCTATGACTCCTATGCCTCTGCAGGGTCTTCACGCATGCAAAGGTGCTATCTCTTCTGAGCTTATGTAAGTACTCTGACCCCTAAGGGATTTTATCTTCCTTCTCCCACAAATGGAGAATATATGGATTCCCTCCTGGTTGCCCTTCTGCTCAAGCAACTTCTTACTGAGTGCTTCTGGGTATTCAGTAACCCCGTGAAGATCCCTCAGTGGATTCTTCCTCTAACTTCCAGAACTCAAAGAGTTCTCTTCTCTCCTCTGTGCATGTCTGCACAATAACTCAAATGCCCACCTGGAAGAGTGTCTTCTCCCAGAATGTTCAACAGTTCTGTCATCCTGTGCACCTATGCACCCGCTCAATGCCCTCCTGGCAGAGCTCTCAGAATCCTCAATGATTTTGTTTCTTCCCTGAACTTCTCAACATAAGTCTTCCTTTGTGCACCCCTTGCACCTGCTCAATGCCCACCTGGCAGAGCTTCACAGAATCCTCAGTGATTCTGGCTCTCTCTGAACTCACAACAGAGTTCCTCCCTCAACACCACTGTGCATATGCTCAATGCCCACTTGGCAAGGCTTTGCAAAATTCACAACAGAATTCTGTCTGCAACTGTGTCTCTCATACACAGCGTTGCCTCCAAGGTATTCAACAACCTTGAGGTCTTCCCCTTGAGTTGTTGACTCCAATTCCTGTGCCGCAGCACGTCTTTGTTTGAACCTGCAGTGTTCAGAAGTGCATCCTCTGTGCACGGCTATCAGAACCCGCATCGTTCTGTCACACCCTCCTGGTGTGAAGCCTCAAAGACCTTCAAACCTGGAAATCAAGAACTCCTGCAAATGTCTAACATACATCTATAGCATACAATGGAACACACACAAACATTCACATAACACAGAAAATATGCAGGAAAAACTGCCCTTTTTATTAAAATGGCAAATGCCAGTATTTACAAGGTGTTCTTGAGCTCTCTCTAGCTCTTCTCATCTAACTTCCATCTACCTTGACTAACTACAAAATGAGATATGAAAATCTCTTTTACCTGAGGGGGCTCTTCGAGCTCTTCCCTCCAACCTACCTACCCTATTCAATTACATTGAATGGGATGTCTAGTCTAGCATTTGGAACTAGATCTCATCCATACAAACATTTAAGGCCGATCTTATCTACATCCTGTGCAAAGGCACGGCTCTATGACTCACCAACCTAGACATTAAATTACATTCAATTCAGCTTTCAAATGAGGCTATGCCTCTCTCTTAGCGTGCGATTTGAATTCGCTGGCATGGCTGGCTGGATGGCTAGCTGATGTGGAGAGATGCTCTTGCATGAAACTCCTCAGCTGCAAAATCATGAGCTCCTACTCATGCCCTTCCCCTCTAAGCTATTGGAATCCTCCTGGATCCCAAATAAGTCTTTGGAGCTTTCCATCTGCTCCATCCTGCTGCTGCTGCTGCTTCTGCTGCGCTACTGCTGCTGATTCCTTCCTTCTGCTCAACTGCTCCTCACTGGCAGTTTCTGTTGATCTCAACATTAGCCTTCTGATGTCTTTTATTTCTTCGTCCAGCTGCTCCAGTGGCTGGTCCCATTTTTGCAGTCTCCTCAGCTGCAAAAATTTTCTGCAATTGGGTGGATCATCATGATCTCCCATGCTATCTTCTTCATCTTCATCTATGGCCTCAAGTTGCCACTCTGCTGCAAATCTCTATTCTGCAGTCTCCCTTTGACTGACTGGCTGTTCAGTCACCTTCTCTGACAGCTCAACTTATGTTAGTTCTCTTGCTAGCTCTGGATTGTTTAGCCAATCCTCCAGCATCTCTAGCTCCATCTCCCATGGAGTGATAACTTTGCCTGCCTGCTCCTTGGCTTCCTTCACTGCTAGCTTCAATGCTACAGCTTCTTTATTTTCAGCTCCCTGGCCGAAATCATTGATCCATTCCTCCGAATGCTCATCTTTTTCATCTGCTTGGGTAGCTTCCAAAGTTTGCTCCACTTTGTTTTCTTTCCTAACAGTCTCAACCGACTGTTCTTTTGTTGTTTCTGCACCATCTGCAACAAAGACTTCTGCCTCCTCTTGGGCAAATGGTAGGAATACTCCAATTCCTCCAATATTCAGAATATTATCCTGTTCTTCCTCTGTCAGCTGCACATGCTGATTTAAATCTATCTTTGAATTTATGAGACCCTTAGACAGTCTCATCTGCTCGGTCAGCTCCTCCAGCTGATTCCAACTCACCTGCTCATCCCTGCCCCCCTGGAAATATGGGATGTGTTCACTACCCTTCTGGAAGACTATGAGATCAACCGATCCCATCTTCATCAGCAACCCTTGCTAAATTGAACTCTTCTCCGAGTCCGTGAGGCTTTTAGACAATCTAGAATTTTCATCTCTGCCCACCTGGCAATCTTCAAGATCCCTCAATGACCTCATATCATTGCCCAACTGACAATGTGAAATTTCCTGGCTGTCCTCATGACAGTCCGTGAGATTCCGTAGTGATCTCAATCTGTTTCCCTCCTAGCAAATGGGAATTTCTACTTCTCTGCCCTCCTGGCAGTTCTTAAGATCATCAGACGATCCCAATCCATTCTCTTCACTGAGAATTTCTCCAATTTCTAGTTCACATATCTGAACCACCTTCTTACCCTGCCCCAGCTTATTTTTGAGCTCATCTATTTTTTCCATAATTTTAGTGAGCTCTCTATCCATCCCTGCACGTTTTTTTCCTTGCTCTTCCTCCCAACATACCTATGGTCTTCAGTAACCATGGTGTTGTCTCTGTCTGCTTTCCTAGCAGACCTGCTGCTGTCACTCCACACTAAGAGTTCTACTAGCCTCATCTTCGTACAGTCTCCCTGACTGTCTTCCCGATTGCTGCCTACCTGCAAACAATCGCCACAGAGTCTCCAGCGCTCTATCTTCCTTTGTCTTCCCGCTTCACCTAAAATATACAAGTGAAGTTCCCGCTCTGATACCACTTGATGTGTATCAGAGTGATCCTTACCTCTTCCTGCCTCTTCCTGCCTGAGATATACAACCAAGAACAAAGCTCTGATACCACTTGACGCAGTGAAAAAAATCGTGACCACGCCCTCGTCGCGCTCTCCTGCTCACAGGATCGTTCTCAATTCCTCATGCATGCGAGCCGAATTAGCTCTTCTGAGTCCCTTCTGGAATCTCAGTTGAAAACCCGATCCACAGGTCCTTATTTCATTCTCACGGCTTTTTGCACTTAACCGTGACCTTTCCCTGATCTTACCTTCAGGTTTTTGGGGTTTCGAACTTTCTGAAGTCAAGAGTTCTTTACCTCTTGAATCCTCAAACTCTGATGAGCTCTCTTCCGGCCTTAGCCCCTCCTGACTATGCCTTTTGGTCCATACGACCGCTCTCCATAAGACTGCAGACTTATATCCTCCTATCGGGGATCTGGGTTCTAATTTCTTGATGCTCTCCAATCCACGTTAGCTCTCCAGGCTAAGCTATTGGTCCACATGACCCTTAACTCACAAGACCGCAGCCTTGTCCCCCATCAGGGTTTCGAGATTTCCAATGTCGAAATGCAAACATCCTCAGGATTCGCGATCCCTCGAATCTCGACGCGCCCTTTACGTGTTAGCCCTCCTGGATAGGCTCCTGGCCAATGTGACCACTATCCCCGTGACCTCAGTCTTATCCCTCGTCGGGGATTCGGGGTTTCCAATGCCAAAATGCACAGGCTCACGGGATTACTGATCATTTGAATCCCGACTCTCCGCTATACTGACAGCTGGCCCACACAATGGAGCTCCCCACTTCTCTAGTATGCTGACAGCTGGCTCCCACTCATCGGGGTTCCGGACTTCACAATTCCAAAATGTATAAACACTTTGTCACCAGGATCCCCGATATCCCGATGACTACAACGCCGATCAACTTCCTGTCGGGACTTTCCCTGATGGCACCGATTTCTGCCACGCATCCCCCTCTGATGGATGGTCACGATCTCTCTAGTATTTCGAGACTTTTGATGTCCCAACTCTTTCAACCTCAGGAACTCTGATTTTTCGATGCCGAATATCCCGACTCTCTCCGGATTTCTGACACCTGTCTCCCCAAATGGACGTCTCAGATTATTCTAGGTAATTCCCCATGGAAATTCCTGATCTCATGTTCACGGGAATACCTATTTCCTGATGGGCCAAGTACCGACGGGCACTCGATCTTTGCCACATGTCTCCACCAATGGACGGTCCAGATCTTCTCGGTGTTTCGAGACTTGAAGTGTCTCGATTTTCTTGTCTTCGTGACTCCTGATTTCACGATGGCTGAAGTCCTGATGGTAAACCTTGTGTAGCTCCTGTCCAATCCGATGACTGATGGGTATCTGCTCAAGATCTGACGGTTCAGATCCTTCCTTCTGCGCACACTCCAGAGACTAAACTCCAAGCATCTTCTCCCGATCCAACAACTGACGGGATTTCTGAATGAGATCCAACGACTGTTGATCTCCCCCTCTGTGCGCTACTCCTGAGCTCCTCCTGGACGTAGAAACCAACGGTCCAGATCTCTTTCCTCCATCGATCTGACGCTGTTGTGCTCTCCTGAGCCTCCTGCACTTCGTCCCAGACTTGGAAGAATTTCAAGAGCCAAAGGCCTCAACCTTTTCTCCCTCTTTCTTCTCTGCGAGCTCCTTTGCTCTAAGCTTCGCTGCGTGTGTAGAACGTTGTTCCTCTTGAGATTTTGGAACTGTGAACTCCTCCAACGAATTCTTCAACCTCTGCACTCCTTGCAGCCATGCTCTGTGCCTGAAACCACTTGTCCCTCCTGAACTTCTCCGCCCGAATCCTCAAGGGACTCTATGACTCCTATGCCTCTGCAGGGTCTTCATGCACGCAAAGGTGCTATCTCTTCTAAGCTTATGCAAGTAATCGGACCCCTAAGGGATTTTATGTTCCTTCTCCCACAGATGGAGAATATATGGATTCCCTCCTGGTTGCCCTTCTGCTCAAGCAACTCCTTGCTGAGTGCTTATGGGTATTCAGTAACCCCGCGAAGATCCCTCAATGGATTCTTCCTCTAACTTCCAGAACTCAAAGAGTTCTCTTCTCTTCTCTGTGCCTGTCTACATAATAACTCAAATGCCCACCTGGCAGAGTGTCTTCTCCCAGAATGTTCAACAGTTCTGTCCTCCTGTGCACCTATGCACCCGCTCAATGCCCTCCTGGCAGAGCTCTCAGAATCCTCAATGATTTTGTTTCTTCCCTGAACTTCTCAACATAAGTCTTCCTTTGTGCACCCCTTGCACCTGCTCAATGCCCACCTGGCAGAGCTTCACAGAATCCTCAGTGATTCTGGCTCTCTCTGAACTCACAACAGAGTTCCTCCCTCAACACCACTGTGCATATGCTCAATGCCCACTTGGCAAGGCTTTGCAAAATTCACAACAGAATTCTGTCTGCAACTGTGTCTCTCATACACAGCGTTGCCTCCAAGGTATTCAACAACCTTGAGGTCTTCCCCTTGAGTTGTTGACTCCAATTCCTGTGCCGCAGCACGTCTTTGTTTGAACCTGCAGTGTTCAGAAGTGCATCCTCTGTGCACGGCTATCAGAACCCGCATCGTTCTGTCACACCCTCCTGGTGTGAAGCCTCAAAGACCTTCAAACCTGGAAATCAAGAACTCCTGCAAATGTCTAACATACATCTATAGCATACAATGGAACACACACAAACATTCACATAACACAGAAAATATGCAGGAAAAACTGCCCTTTTTATTAAAATGGCAAATGCCAGTATTTACAAGGTGTTCTTGAGCTCTCTCTAGCTCTTCTCATCTAACTTCCATCTACCTTGACTAACTACAAAATGAGATATGAAAATCTCTTTTACCTGAGGGGGCTCTTCGAGCTCTTCCCTCCAACCTACCTACCCTATTCAATTACATTGAATGGGATGTCTAGTCTAGCATTTGGAACTAGATCTCATCCATACAAACATTTAAGGCCGATCTTATCTACATCCTGTGCAAAGGCACGGCTCTATGACTCACCAACCTAGACATTAAATTACATTGCAGGCCCACAAAAATTGCAGGCCCACAAAAAGAGAAATTGAGCTTTACGTCGATAAGGGCACTTCTTTTTTAACAAAATCATGGATATTCTACCTATATTATCTATGAATGTATCATGTCATCTGAGGAGGGGTATATTATTTGTGTATTATTATTTCAGGAGGAATTGATCAGGCATGGTATTGAATAAAGTATAAACAATGAGAAAGGCTATATATAACTTCCTTGGTCCTTAAAGAACTTTTGCTGGTGATATTCTCTAGGCGAGTTTCAATCTGGATCTTGAGACCCACTAAATTTTGGACCAAGATGTGGCTTCGTTTGGAAAATAAAAAAACCACACCAACCTTTGGATACAAAGGTATGATTTATTCGAATTTCTTAATATTGATAAAATTAGGACCTGGGACTTATCATTATTGAGCCAAAGAAGTTTAACTTGAATTGTCTGTTTCATTAACTATATATGTTATGTACATATACAAAATTAGTACCTGAGACTTATAATAGTCAATCCAATGGAGTTTAAATGGATTGTTGTGTCACAAAGTGGATATATAGTGATGTGAGGGGGTTACATCACTAATGGGGCTTCTTATCTTAGAGGAATATGGTATTCAAACAATCAATTTTACGTGTAAAATGAATGACACATTTGTTGAAATTGTATTTGTGGGCAGTGTTTGCCCCTCTAAAATTGGTTTCTTCCTTTGATGGAGTTGTTTTTCTGTTTCACAATTGTTTATTAATACTTGATTGTCAATCTATCATATGTGAATCCTTTGTTGGTTTTTTCGGATCTATGTTAACATATTTGTATTTTAACTTTATATTTAATCATAGAGAAAGATCCCATAAAACTATATGTAAATTTTGGGGTGCTTTAAGATTGTAGAGATCAAATTTGTGTTGACTGGATGTAGACAAAACTAGGAATAGATCCCAGGTGGAGATAAAATAAGGAATGAATCCCAGATGATTTGACATCGTAGATATGACCTCACAACTTGAACAACTTAGCTTAATTTCTGACATGATTTTCTCCGAGAATTAGGGGCTATTGATATTGTGTTATATTCTCTCAGACCAAATTTAACACATATATGATATTTTAGCTCTACCCATTTCCATTATGGCATTATGGTGGTTGTGGTTGTTTTAACCTTGATCTCTAGGGTCAAAATCATCACGGATGTGGATAGAATTGGATAAGGCTAGATATAAGTTTGAGGTGATTTAATAAGACCTCATAATTTTAAATAACACTTATATTCCACTCCTCTATGTCAAAAAAAGAGAGGTGATTATTCATATGTTGTTATATTGTCTAAGATCCAATTTAACAGAAATCGATGCTATGACCACAGGCCTAGATATTTTTCTCTACTTGTTTCCACTGATACTCCTAGCAGCACTGGGTTCAATATATCTGTAGGCCCATGGTTATAATGATTTAAGAATGTAAGTTATATTTCTTTTCATCCATTTCATGGGAAGATATTTAATTTTTCATTGGTCATGTTAATTAGAGATGTTTGAATTACATAGCCAAAAATAAAGGCTCGATTTAAGCTATCATGTCGTCTAATTTTCATTCGAGGACCATTGGGATTTGTATTTGTAGTTGAACTACCGACAATCATTATATTCATGGGACTTATGGGATGGAAATTATATAGTTACGTCTCCAATGACTTCAACAAAATATCTCTAAAGAAGGTGTTGAAGTCAGTAAATCACCACATGTAAGTAGATTGTTATGTTATTTCCAAACAAAGTTTTGAATTCGGGAAATCAACATCTGTAAGTAGATTATTTTCTACGCTTAGTAGTACATTTTCAACTTACATTCATTTCATTTAAACTTTTTTTTTTCGTTTGCAGAGGAAATATAGATTATAACATTGTATTAATTTTCTTATTAGTATGATTTTCCTTACATAGCATAAATTTTCAGATGGAAATATAAGTTGGAGAAGTTTGGGACTCGACTAGGCTACATTGGGAACTTATGTCTAGTTGTGTTTTTCTTACCTATTACTCGAAGACTTGATTTTCTATAGATGATTGATGTACATTATCTTTTCAACACATCTAGTGTTTCTTCACATTCACTCTTGAGCTAGTGAGTCGTAATCCACCTCTGCACAATTGGCAGGGACTTGCTGCCCTTTACAACTACTCTTGTTTCAAAACTAAACATATTTAACTCTAGTTGATAGATAAAGACATGAAGTTATTATGTAAGGGCAAGGGATGAATTAATAATTATTATTACATTTAAAACAATTGTTTTAGGAAATAGGTTCATTGGTGATGATATAACTATCCTAGCATGTAGTTAAGGCCAATCATATATGCGTCTCAAAATTTATATATATCTATTTCTCAATATTTTTATCTAGATTAACACATCTATAAATTATTTCACATGTTTTAATAATTAGAACTCCATATGCATTAGTTTTATTGTTGGCTATACTTTTCTTCTCCCTGGATAACAATGACTTTGTAACTTTGAGTAGAGAGCATTAAGGATTTAGCTTGCTTAAATAAGAATTGTGGAGAAGGAACGAGGAAATAAATCATCTTATGACATATGTAAGAAATACATGACCAACGATCTACAATGCTTTTCTATACATGACATCCTTTAGTATCAAAATTCAATAGCCTGATAAAAACCATTCTCTATAGTGACAATTTTAAGATAATTTAGACCACAACTAAACTTAATGTTCTACACAAAAGGAGGAAACATGAGAATGATAGATGTGTGGTGGTTATGCCTCTCAAACAAATGAAATGAAATGAATAGTATAATATGTAAATACACCAAGGAAACAAAAAGGAAAAAGAAGAATGTTAGTCATGCAGATATAATGAAACGATGGGCACGCATCTGTCCACACATAAGCCATGCTGTCCACACATAAGCCATGCTCGGGATATGTGATCCCACCCTCTTTTGTTAACATAGAAGATCCCAAAATCATAAAACATGTCATGAAAATTTAAAATAAAACCAACCAAATTTAGCAGAAAATATTTATTAGTATCCTGTCATATACATGCACCACCCAACATTTTGTTATTCGTAGTAGGAGGAAAACACTCCAAAAGCAAATTAAATGGCCTGAGCTCTTTATGAACTATACAAGAAGGTTAAAGAGTGTTCAAAACAAGTGAGTAAGGAAGGAATATGAAGAGAGGTAGAAACACATAAATAAACAAGGAAAATAGTCCCTACTTAGTTTAGTTAATTAATTATTAAAAATTTGCATTGAAATGGAATTTAAAGGAAAACTATTTTAACTATTTTCAATGTAATTAATCATAATCAAGAAATAGATAAATGGTTTTTATTTATAAATATAATAAAAATATATGAAATAGAATTTAAAAGAAAACTATTTTAACTATTTTCAATGTAATTAATCATAATCAAGAAATAGATAAATGGTTTTTATTTACAAATATAATAAAAATATATGAAATAGAATTTAAAGGAAAACTATTTTAACTATTTTCAATGTAATTAATCATAATCAAGAAATAGATAAATGGTTTTTATTTACAAATATAATAAAAATATAATGAATAATATGATTGTGTTATATTAATACTAACAATTTAATCTTACAAATTAAACTATGAACATATTAAATATTTAATGCATTTATAAATTATTTATTTTATATATTCTTTGATCATAATTTTAGTTTAATTAAACCATTTAAACTTAAAAAAAATCTTTTAATAATTAAGAATATTAGAAAAAAATATTTTGAAACAATTCGGTATTAAATAATTTAATTATAAATAAACATTTAAATATTAAAAACATTCCATTTATATTTCTCCAATTTTTTAGGGAAGGAATATGAAGAGAGGTAGACACAAAAATAAACAAGGGAAATAGTATTAAAAATTTGCACTGAAATGAAACTTAAAGGAAAACTATTTTAACTATTTTCAATGTAATTAATCATAATCAAGAAAGAAATAGATAAATGGTTTTTATTTACAAATATAATAAAAATATAATGAATAATATGATTGTGTTGTATTAATGCCAACAATTTAATCTTACATATTAAACTATGAACATATTAAATATTTAATGTATTTATAAATTATTTATTTTATTTATTCTTTGATGATAATTTTAGTTTAACTAAATCATTTAAATTTAAAAAAAAATCTTTTAATGAGGAAAAAATATTTTGAAACAATTTGATATTAAATAATTTAATTATAAATAAACATATAAATATTAAAAACATTCCATTTATATTTCTCCGATTTTTTATATAAATTTAGCTAAACTAAAATTATTTAAATATTAAAAGATTTTTCATATTTTAACATAAACCTAAATGCCCAAGCTTAATCTAAGTGTGCCAAAGTTAATTTATAGAAACATGATTCAGGGCTTCTTACGTGGATGAAATTGGACAAGGACTGTTAGAGAGGACTAGGTTTATGCAGGTTGCCTTGTTGATTATGTTGTGGCACTACTGGAAATTGATTTGATTTATACGGACCTTTTCATTGCGCTCACCATTTACGGGGTTTGTGATTTCGCCGTAGGAAACATGAAGACTTGAATAATGTTAAATAGGCACGAATGTTACCCTCTCAGCTTACGACTTTTAAGCCAGTACTACGCATGAATTCAAAACGTGAATTCAATAATAAAATTTACCAAATTAAAATTTTATAAAAAGAAGAATAAAGAAAGTTGATTCAGGATTTTAGTTATTAGAGTTTGAATTCTAAACTTTCTAAACTAACATATTAATTATTTTTTTTCATTCTACTTATTCACTAAAATAAAATTCATCTTAATAAACTATCACAATTATCACCAATATCATAAATTATCAAAACATATTTATTAAATATAAAAATAGTTATTCAAAATATAGATACCTAATTCAGCGAATTTTTTATCCTATTAATAAAACGCACACAGAAATACGGTTATAAATCTTTTACTGTATTGTAACTACACTTGTAGTTAATATCCTATTAAACATAGATATTGAATCGTATGACATCAACATTAAGTTAATAACCACGTAAAACAGGGAATTAAATAGCAAATTAAGCATTTTGAAGAGGAAAGAATATTCAGAGCTCCAAGGAAATTCAAAATCATTAATCTTTTGATTGTGTTAACACTATGTTTTGCACGGGCAAAGGTCAACTTTGCATTATTTCACTTGTTTTTGGCTTAGCGTTAATGAACAAGTTGCAGGAAGAGTTCTATTTAAAGGTTTTCAATCTCCGTAATTCCATCTCGTCCCAATAATTTAGAGTTTGCAGAGTTACTCCCGCAGTCAAAACTGAAGCAGAGTTATTAGCTTAAAAATACATGCAAATCTAAGCGATGTGAAGTACTTATATCAACGAATTCATGTTAACTTCAGATATATCATACATATGAGATTAAAATGGATTTTGATTTGAACGCAATCTCATTTAACTTGTTAAGTTTAAATATTAAAAAATATAACTATATATAATTATTTGAATATACAACTAAATGAACATTTTTAGATTTTCCCAGATGATGATTTAAAGTGTTTACGTTAAATGACACTTGTCCGGGTACTTTATCAATTAAACACTTTTTGCATATATGTACTAAGTTCATTTGGTCAAATTCGGTGGTATTTACTGTTCTAATCTTTGGAAGTGGAGAAAAAAGTATGGAATCCAGGATCGATATCCGTTAGACTATGGAGAGGGGCGATCAGGTCCCTTTAAACTCTGGAGAGAGATCCTGTCACGTCCAACAATCGATTTCATTGTTAAAGGCGAGGAACCCAGAAATTTCTTTGTGTTCTTACAACTTTATTGTTGTTTTAGGATTGGAGGTGATTTCACTGGTAAAATTTCTTTATGTTTTTTTTGGCTTAATTGATGTATTCAATTTGAGGTTTTTATTATTAGTCCTTGTGGTACTCATAGAGGGACTATAGCGATCGATAATGCGTTGACTACATATTAGTTTGTGATTTGACCCGGAATATTTTCACAATACCTATTGTTGGAGCTATGGAATTAAAAACATATATTTTTATAAAATAAAAAGTAACATATATGTATTGATATGTTTGGATAAGAGATTGGAGGTCTTATTGCCGGCTTTGCTATTCTCAATGCACTATATGGCAACATATCCGAACTTTTTCTCGTAGACAGTTTTAATCATATATTTTCCCTGTATATTGATTGAAGGTCGATTAATGCTAGCATTAGTTCGAATGTTTGTATTAGAATTTTCTACTAGCCGAATATATCCGTAAGTTTTGATATGTACTAAGCATATTGAAATGTTTTGATATCCAAGCTTTGTAGTGATTGAGAATTCCAAAGTTTATAGTGTCTTTGGTGGATGTATATTTGTTGAAATGTATTGACACTTATTCCAAGATGCCTCAATAGGCCTGCCAGCGTAAATGTTTACATGGCGCAACGTCCTCCAACACCCCTGACAGCTTAAATGTTTTCATACCACGAGGTCCTTAGACAGCCTGACAGTCTTAAATGTTTATGTAAACACGTTTTTCGGAGTACATTTTTCCTTGAAATTTTCTATGCAGTTACAGTGAATTTGCACAGTCTTGTTTGTCCATTGCCAGTTCAATAGCCATTGTATGTTTCATCCTTGTTCTGCCATTGAAGCTACATACATTGTTTACTAGTTTAGTGAGTTCTTCTTCTTCATTGGTTTGTTGGTTGCTGCCATTGTATGTTTCATCCTCGTAATCGTTGAAGCTACATACATTGTTTACTAGTTCGGTGAGTGCTTCTTCTTCTCTGGTTTCTCGGTTGTTGTTTGTTGTTGTTTCACTCGCGATTCAACCTGCGCTTCTGCATTTCATCATTTCGGAGTAAGTTTCGATGCCATAGTTTCATTTTGTATTCCTTGTTTGCTGTTCAGTGTTTGCAGTTTGCAAGTAAGAATGTTTGCTTATTTGTAGTCGCATGTTCCTTGTATGTTTTTGGTTCCTTCTTTGCTTGGGCTGCATGTATCTGCAGTTGGAGATACATATGTTGTTCACTAGCTCAGTGGTTCTTGTTGGTTCGTGGGTTACTGGTTCTGTTTGTTTGGCCGGGGTTTGCGCTTTGGGGCCTTGGGGGTGCAGTTCAGTCTGTTCGTGCTTTCTCCGTGGTTTGGTCCTTGATGTTTTCTTTTTTTTGATTTGAACTTGTAGGGTTGAGGTGCAACGACGGTTGTTGAAGCTTTTCTTTTTTCTTCTTTTTTGGATTATTATTGTTTATTTGGGGTGCTTTACGGTGTTCAGCCCCTGCATCCACGAGTTGACATGCAGTTGTGTTATTTTCCATGTCTGGCAAGGCCGATATCTGTTATTCTGTGAGATTTTGCTAGTGTTCTAGTCCTGCCATGAAAGAAAATAGTTGCATGCAAAATTGTTCGAGGATTACATGTGAAGTTACAATATCCGTTGTTTTTTTGTTGGAATAAAGCATATGTATGCAAGCTACATTTATAAACCATGTATGGTCAGATGTACGGATATGACATTACATATTCTTTCTCCTCTACATACACTGGTGTGCGCACGATACAATTTGTGTTGTGCTTGAGATATGATATGTGCAACAAAGGTTCTGCAAGATTACATTTTCATGTCTGGGTAGTTTTCCATGGAAAACTGAGAACTTGTATCGTAGGCACAACAATTTGTGTAGAGGATAAAGAACATGGTTAAAGGGAATATTTGGATAAATTTCCAGGGAAAACCAGAAATCGTTTAGTTGCGGCCATGCAATTGCGTGATATTTTGTGCCTTGTAATATATTTTCGGCCGGGAAAAAAAATCTACATGTTTACAGCCATGGATAGAGAAGCACAAAGGTTCATGTTTCTACCTTTCTAGATTGTTCGTTGAGTCAGTTTTGTTGTATGTACATATTGCTTGTTCTCTGGTGAATACCAGCTTCTATTGATGTTCATTGAATTTTGTGCATTCCCACATTGAAACAAACAGAGTAGCTGGAGAAAAGGAGGGAGTCTTGACTGCATCGACTGAAGAGGATATAGAAAGGTCCATGCTTGTACTGTTGTTTTGTATTGCGTTGTTTTGTATTTCATTTATGGTCTGTGTATGTGTTAAACTAGTTGCATACCTTCCTACATGGTAAGTTATCTTGGTTAGATGCGTTCCTTTCTGTATACTAAGCTAGTTCATGTTCGTTGTGTTTGTGTTGCATTGCTGCATTTAAATAAACAGAATGGTTAGACATGGCGAAGGACTCTTTGGTGGGTAAATAGACCCGTTTCTTTTTATTTTAGATGTATGTCTTCATACTAACTTGCCTTAGTGTCCATTGCATCTTTGGCGTTGTTGCCTTGGAAAAAATAGGTTGCTTGGACAAGGAGATGAATTATTCTATGCAACAATAGAGGGTTTTGTGGTACAATCTTCTAAAAGGTATACCAAGTGTGCTGGTAAATTAAATATACAAACCGGGTGGGGGCATATAATATTAGACTTGAAAACGACGACTTCACAATAATGGGCCTTTCTGCACTCCCTATTTCTAATTTTTCCATTTTCCATTATGCCTTTTGTTTTCTAATTCATCTGCCTAGTGTGATTTCCGAAAATTCCTTTGTGCATCGGTTGGTGGACTAACAGATTGACATATGTGGTCCTTCTTCTACCTTATTCCATATTTACCCATTTTCTCGATTGCGGGTGCCAGGCTGGCAGGTTGAAGATTGGTCCCCTGGCTTCCGAGGGTCTGCGATATACATATTGGTCATGGTGCCCCGCGCTCATGCCCTATTTACTGTTAAACATTTCTCCAGTTAAAAAATTTAGATGCATACAGTTTTACGGTTATTTGGTCCTTTCGATGGACAATATACAATGCATATGCTTGTATAGTCTTGATGTTCATCTACACTTGTTTGCATCAGAAAAAGTTGGACTAGTGACACGGGCATGAGCAGTCAGTCATCCCAGACATCGGTAGACCGACAAGGCCAAAGGTAAAGATGCATACTCTCTGCTCTTACTATGCTTACTAAACAATTTTCCTAGGCTATATATTCATCTATGGCATGGCGGATATGTTGATGCCATTTGCAATACATGGTTTGTAGCACCCAAAAAGTATCAATAAGTACAAGTGAGACGTCGAACATGCTGCATGTTCCGCAGACTAAGAGGTGTGGTTTCAAAACTGTGGCTCTGTAACACCCCTGTTTCCCCCAATTTGTAATTAATCATAGAATAGGAATTACCATGCTAATGCATGAGGAAAATGTAAATGTATTATTGTTTGAGTTGCCAATAACTGACTGTGGGGGTGAAGCCTTGAAAGTACTTTCCATGATATCACTAGAGGAAGAATGTGAAAACCATACAAGAGGGTTCATATATCAAATAACCCAAAATCTTCATGATAAGGATGACAAACCTCCTTCGAATCCCAAGGAAAGGAAAGCGGTCAATGAAGAAAGAATGGTGGTTGAATCACCAACCACCCCCCCATGAATGGAAACATGGGCTATCAGCCTAAATTACTGGAAGGACCTACAGACCTGAGTTTCCTTCTGACAGAAGGAACAGGATAAGTCGGCGAAACCATCCAAGGTAAGAGGAACACATGGGAGAGGAGAAGGAAAACAGAGACGAGAACGAGAGCTCGCAATGGAGAGGTGCGAAGCTCTCCAGCGGATCATGAACAAAAGGCCGCGAGCTTGATGCCAAAGAGCATCTGAGAAACCTCGCTGAGGCCACAAACGAGTGAGAAAGCTCTGAGTTGCAGAAAATAGGACCCGAATAGAAACTGAAATAGAGAGAGAACCCTCGAGAAGAGTGAGAGTTCCCTAGTGATATCATGGCTTGGCATGGGGGTTGCCAGAGTGCTAATATTGAATGCCTCTGAGCCTATGGTCGGGTGGAAGGACAAACACCCACAGTCAGTTGGTTGGTGACAACCTGTAATAGATAATTGATTTCTTACTCTGTGTAATTTAGCTGTAACTGGGCATGAATTTGGTTATACGGTGTATGTTTCAGGAATTATGCTTGATTTATGAATGGATATACTGTGTCTCTTTCCTTACTACTTGGCTATATAATTAGGCCAGTAAGAGATTATATGGATAGGACATGATTGGTACTCGTAAATACTTGTGTCCTGAGGTGGCTTGAGTTAGAGCCACGAACGGTGAGTTCGTCGACCTTAGGCATAGTCTCATGTACACATGCCAACCTTCCTAGTCGTCTAGAGTCCCTTGGAGGACAATTTTTGTTAAGCTCAGGAGGGGTAGTGTAGTTATGCATAGGCTCCCTGTGAAGCAAGTAAAGATCGAGACTCACTCAAGTCCTAGACTTGAAAAATGAGCACAAGGGGTGCATGGAAGACTCTTCTAAGAGTCAAGCCCAGGAGAAAGAGCACAAAGCTCTTAATTCCTTCATAGCTGAGAAATATCAGGAGGGACAACACCTTTCATAGGTGTTGACGAGACCCAATAGTCTGCTTGAAGTAGAAGATCGAAGGCTGAGACCTTTAAGACTTGGAAATCTTCCAAGGAAAAGAAAGAAAGCATGAGCTCAGGGAGGAGATATAGCTACCGTTAGATCTCACGTGGATAGCCGATAGCCATCGGATCTAGGGGAAGCTGCACAAGGTTTAAGCCTCGCATATGCAAAGGTGAGGACTCGTCAAAGTCCCAAAAAGATCAGGACCATCCATTTCAGAGGACACGTGGCAGAGATCCAAACCCATCAGGGATTCGGATACCGAGAGGTTGAAGGACCAAGAGTTTGGTCGTGGTGGATTCGGGAAATCGCAAACCTCGAAGTCCCGAAAGATGCAAGCGGTGGAGGTTTCGAAGAAATCCCCGAAAGGAGATTTCGGTAATTCGGTTACCGAGAAAACAAGAGGTAAGAGTTCTGAACTCTTGACCCATAAAACCCTGAAATAATCTGAGTCATTAGATCAGGAGAGGCTTTGAGCTGTTGATCTCACTCAGAAGAAGGAGGACCGGAATTTCAGGATTTGGTACTTCAGGTAATGGGAGTACGAGAGGAAAAGGAATTGGAGCAATAGGACTCGCAAAGTCCCGAAACGTGAAACCCCGACTTGTGAAACCCCGAAGTGAGTTTAGAGGATATATGGTTCAGAGTTTTGGCTCCCAGGAAACCTAAGTGCGATACCTCATGTCTGCACATATCCCAAAATCCCGACTTGATAGACCCTGAAATGATAATAGAGCAGATGAGATATGGTGTTTCGGTGTTTCGACACCCGGGATATCTAAGGGAAAGTCTCTTGTACTTGCCAGTCCTAAAATCCCAACTTGCAAAACCTTGAAATGACATAGTGTGTCTAGAATTTGGATGTTTTGGTGTTTCGGCACCCGAGAAACCCAAGGGTCAGTTCCCTTGTACTCATCGGTCGTGAAACCTCGACTTGCGAAACCCCGAAATAATAATAGCATGGATAATTATTGATGTCTCGGTATTTCGGCACCCAGGATATCTAGAAGCAAGTCCCTGGTACACGCTAATCCCAAATTCCTTACTTGTGAAATCTCGATACGGCTTAGCGCATGTAGATTTGGCTTTTCGGTGTTTCGGCACCCGAAAAACCGAAGGGTATGAACCCCTCATCCTCTTCTACCGCAAAAACCTCGTATCCGAAACTCCGAAAGGTGGGATGTCATGTTTTAATCCGAGGCATTGTTAGATGTGACAAATTGTTGGTCCCTTTCAAATTTCGGCACTTCGAGAGACAAGAGAGCAGAGGAACACATGCATCACAATTTCCCGAATCGTGAAAGCCAGAAGCACCTCTCTGGTAAGGCCTGTGGTCATGGCCAATGATAACATGGGTAAGGATAAGGGATCATAGGGTCTGCATCAGGCCCCATAGGAATTCGGGGATTCTGTTCCTCGGTGAAAGGAAGGAAAAAGCCAAAAAATATTAGTTCCCGTAGTGGGTGTGTGACAAATTGGTATCAGAGCATGGTTACAACACTTGGCCTGCTTGGGTTCATGTATGAGCCATGTAAGGAGATGTTGTTATCTGCATTTACTCCTTGAGGATAAGGGCTGCAAATTGAACCTGTGATTTTGGGATTTCTTGTTGAATTCCAGCAAAGGAATTATATTGTTCCTTTGTCAAAATGATAACTACTTTTATAGGAGTAGGAATGCACTGATCAATATTACTGATAAGACCTGAGTGTGAATAACAAAGATGGAATAAATTGTGCTATGAAGTTGCACTAGCTAGAAAAGGGACATGAACTGTGTTGTTCTGTTATAGCGTGACGATGGCTACCTACTAAAACAGGTAGAGTTTCTTGCAATTGAGATGGCTGGTTAGGTAAGAATTAAGATCCAAATGAAGAACTCCTTCATGATTTGGGAAATCTGGTAAGGACTGGCAGGATCCTTAGGAAGTTACGATTACTACATTATTAAAAGACTAAACTCTGAGCCTATAACTCCTCACGATTGAGAGGATTGATGAAAATATGTAGGGTCAGATTACCTGACCTATAATGGTTAGGATCAAAAACAAGGATAATCTGTTTGAGCAAGATTAAGAGGAGTCCTTTGGGACTGTTGCTAATTCCCAAGAGTGACCCTTGTTGGTTGTTCCCATAAAGAGAGGGTAATATCCGTATGAGTTATGACTATGAGATTAGTCCTGTAAGTAACTTAAAAGCTCAGAAGAGATAGCAGGAGAAATCCTTCAGAAAAGAATTTTGAAGATTGGATAGGATCGGGAGTCAAGATCCATTAAGAAAGAACCGAAATGTTTCAGGTTGTTCGATCTTGGAGAAGTAGCACACTAGTTAGTTGCGAGGAGATATCGAAATTTCGAAAAAACAAAGGACTTGGGATAAGAAATGAGAAATTCACGAAAAGATCATAGCCATTGATCAAGGAGCGATCTGAACCATTGATCGTCCAGAGAGAATTTCACAATTTCGGATACCGGGAGTCCGAGAGGTAAGAGTTCGGGAGACTAGAGGTCCCGGGCCACGAAGTCCCAAAAGCGTCGGGACCATTCATCGCTAGAGGACAAGTGGTGGAGGATTGAGGTTTCGGGAAAATTCCCTAAGGGAGCCATTTCGGCACACTTGGTACTAGGGATGCGAAGGGAAAGAGTTCGAAACTCTTGACCCCCCCCAAAAAAAAAACGTTGAAAAAGGATCAGGGTTGTAGGATGCGGATTGGATCGTGGTCATTGATCTTTCAATAGCGGAACGCCGGTATTTTGGGTACCGAGAAGTCAAAGGAGCAAGGACTAGGCAACCCTTCCATCACGGGATCGTGAAACGCAAAATCCCGAAGGCGCTGAAGGGACGCGATAGGAAGATAACATTTCGGCATACCGGGATTCGACATTTTGGAAGTCCTGGAGACAAGGAATCCGAACTCTCGGGGATGAAAACCACGAAGTCTCAACAACGCGACACAAAGAGGAGTGGGGTTGTAGTCATATCGGGATATTGGGAATCGGTATTTCGGGAACTCCACAGACGAAAAGTCAGAACACTTGACATCGGGAGTTCCGAAGTCATGAAATGCGATGAGCCGGGGAGACACCTCCTTGGAGGAGAACGTCGGGGATTAGCATTTCGTCATTTCAGAGGTCGGCATTTCGGCCTATCAGGTTTCGGGGAATTGAGGAACCAAATTTCCTTGCCATAGAAATCCCGAAATCACAAAATGTGAAGCGCCTTTTAGTTCGGATCGTGGTCACGTGAGGAGAAGGCGTGAACTAGTATGATGAATACTTAGCTGTGTTCAATTGTACTTGAGTGCATGAGGTTAATTCATTGTGAAGCTTCATAATAGGAAGCCTTATATTAATACCGGTAAGGTATGAATGATATTAAATGTGAAAGTAATGCACATGTATGATGTAAAAGTATATGTATACTAGAGGTCCAATATGATTGCCCTGATAAGTGAAATGTGAGGAAAGAATTACACTTGCCAAAATTGAATGAATACCATGGATACATGGTTGACTCCATTCTGAAGAGTCACAAAGGTTCCGTCTTGAATGATAGCTTAAGGGGAATGTACTCCATTCCCCCAAGAAAAGCCAGTGTAATTAAATGAAAGAGTAAACGAGTGAGGATGCTCTGATGTCATGGTAAGAGGCAAATGTTTATGCCTTTGAAGATCACATGAGAAGGACTGTGAACAATCTTGAGATGACTAATTTAAAAAAAAAATGGAAATGTATGTAGGCTATGAAATATACCTACGATAGCTACATATAGGCTTAGGATTATGAAAGTGGTTAAGTACATCATAGATGTAAGTTAACAAAGATGCATGTTTATATTCCTTAAGGGGAATATTTGGTAGACCACTAATAGGCTGACTCAAGGTTAAGGCCATCACAAGTGGTGATGGATCTGCAACAAGGATGTTGCATGCTGAAGGAGTTCCCGGTGGAGGAACTGTATAAGATCTTTGTCAGAAGAACAGAGTCACAACCCTGATAATTGTTGAAGGTTGGACAATGGACTGCAAGGCCTATCCATGTATAAGAATCCTAGATTACATTTTGAAAGAATCATGTAAGTAATAGAAGACTAATAACCGAATATTGACCATTCTGATAACAGAATGGAAGAGTGTAGGATGCACATGTTCATGATTCATTATGAGCAAAGAGTTGCTACTAAAGCATGTTGAAGTATCGTAAGAGTTAGGATGAGCCTAACCCAGGGCTGCTCAGAAAAAGAGTAGTTGTGGAAACCAGTATGGTTGGTAAGAGGCCAGTAAACCCCTGAGTATGATTGAATGAATAAATGGGTATGTTTAACTGATACATCTTGGTTGAAGCTGTGGTTAAGGAAAGGAAGTGAGACCTTAGAGATAACTTGACTGGGCTGAAAAGTCCCAAACGATGTAGAAAGAATTGAAAGAAGAGGAGAGTCCTCAATTCTTTCCTTGTTGTGCATTACGTTCTATGGGATGAGAAAGCTAGTACATTGATGAACGCAAATGATTTGACACCATAATAATGATGGTTGTAATGCTGTGAAAGCAATTGAGAGCTGTTGTGTTACACTCATGAAAAACATTAAGGATAATGTGATGAAGTGCATATAGATATGCTAAACATGCTTGAAAATGTTTTTATTAATTAAACATTATGATATTTGCATTTTAATTTACATGATGATTAATGTGCCTACGGTGTATGTCATGTGTAGAAATGAATAATATTGGAACTGTTGAGGAAGACAGTTGCCAATAATGAAAAACCTCAAGTAGAGGGTGACCATGGAAAGACTGTGGTTGAAAGGTTGTTGACGGGATTGTGAAAATCCCGCTAAAGCACTACTGATAAGGTAGAGAACAGAGAAAGGGTGCTAGCTTCCAAGAACTGGTATAAAGATATTCGTGCGTGTGTGGCACAGGGTATGAATGGATTTGGTAAGAACCCCTTCCGGAAAATTTTATTATTGCATATTATAACTAAAAATTGAAAGGGCAGTTGTATGCCTTGGATACCCAAGTAAGGTATGACTCAGAAAGGAGAACCCGAATGATGGAGGTATGAACCTCTGGTAGTAAACATTGTTTGTAACCCTTGGAAGAATTCATGAACTGATATGTCATGAATGCATGGACAATCAAGGAATGCGTAAAGGCATTCATGTGAAACTTTTGCGTTCGTGTGTACTGATTTGGGATCGTGATCGACCTATAGCAGGCAGTATGGTCCTACTATAAGAATGAAAGAAAAACGAATAAACCATATGAGGAAGAGGTTGGTTAAATTCCAACACCCCATGGCCAAGAACCAGTCATAAAGTGTGGTGAACTTGAATAACAATGCAAGAGTGCATTGGGTATGAATGTGGCCAGGGATAGTGGCACATTTGTTAAAACCCTTTGAAATGTTGAATTACGTTTTGAAAAAAAATATATATATATATATACACACACACACATGGAAAATCTAACAATTTGTTTGGTTGATTGAAGAATGAATTGCAGGAAGCAGAGGGTCATGGATATGGCAGTAAAGTAAATCCATAGGAAAAACCGATTGCCTACTGAGCCAAACTGCAAGGAATGGTATTTCCTTTTGAGAAAGTGAATCTGATTGTTAGTATGCACCATTCTAAAATTGTTGTGACGATGTTGTAAAGGTGCAATAAAATGTATGTGCATGAGAACTAACAATTTGATTAGCTGAGGAATGATTGCAGGAAGAAGGAGTCTTGGATATGACAATGTTGTAAGCCCATAAGGAAGACCAATTTCCTGCTGAGATAAAATGTTATGGGAAGGAAAGTCCCATGATTATGAATCAGGTTCCTATGCGGAACAAATATGAAAACAAATTGTGGAATAGGAAATCTGTAGGTGACAGATTTGCAATAAAATTCTGAAAGTTGGAATTTATAATGATGTATCATGAATGTTGTATACCTGTGACACAGGTGAGGAGAAAAGATCTGTCCAAAAGGAACAGATGAAGGTTGTCAAAGCTGAAGATGATAAAAAGAAAAGGGGCTACTGCTGAGCCATGAAAACCCCGTGATAAGCCATGATCACCTGAAAATTATTGTGTTGAGGTAACACAAGCCGAGGTACGCCTCGACAAAGCAAGTCTGAGGGACACCTCAACTATAAGACTTAATAGAGTCTCTAAAATTTTTCTGTGAGAGAAAACCTTGGCAGGGAAAGATGGATCACCCGAGAAACTGTATAACAGTGAAGGGGATGCCTGAGCCTGGGCCTGGAGGGTGAGTGACCACAAGGAAGAGGAGATCTTAATAATTCTTGTAAACTATTGGGATCATGCACATAGTGGGTAGTTTCCCATGCGGAAAAACCTTGGAAAGGAAGATAAAATCACGATAGCTCTTGTGAACTATTGAATTGGAATCATGCACCCAATGGGTACGTCAAGGAAAGCGATGAGCATGGATAGAAAAACTACCATGTGGATATAGATCCACAAATTGCAAAGATAAGTACTGTGCTAGAATATGAATTTTCCTTTTCAATTTGGAACAATAGTAAGATGTTTTCACACAAAATTGTGATTAATGTGCTTGTTGTCCAAGAATTATTGAAGGCAGGTGACGAAGACTAAGATTCTGAAAGAGGACTTGACCGAGGATGAAGGTCAAGACTTCTGAAGTGGCTGAATGAGAAAGGAATCACAGGTGTTTTCAGAAAAGAACATCAAGGATGGTGTTCCTTTAAGGGGGAGGGAATTGTAACACCCATGTTTCCCCCAATTTGTAATTAATCATAGAATAGGAATTACCATGCTAATGCATGAGGAAAATGTAAATGTATTATTGTTTGAGTTGCCAATAACTGACTGTGGGGTTGAATCCTTGAAAGCACTAGCCATGATATCACTAGAGGAAGAATGTGAAAACCATACAAGAGGGTTCATATATCAAATAACCCCAAATCTTCATGATAAGGATGAAAAACCTCCTTCGAATCCCAAGGAAAGGAAAGCAGTCAATGAAGAAAGAACGGTGGTTGAATCACCAACCACCCCCCCATGAATGGAAACATGGGTTGTCAGCCCGAAGTACTGCAGGGACCTGCAGACCTGAGTTTCCTTTTGAAAGAAGGAATAGGATAGGTTGGTGAAACCGTCCAAGGTAAGAGGAACACAAGGGAGAGGAGAAGGAAAACATAGACAAGAATGGGAGATCGCAAGGGAGAGGCACGAAGCTCTCCAGTGGATCATGAACAAAAGGCCACGAGCTTGATGCCAAAGAGCATCTGAGAAACCTTGCCGAGGCCACAAACGAGTGAGAAAGCTCTGAGTTGCAGAAAACAGGACCCGAACAGAAACTGAAATAGAGAGAGAACCCTCGAGAAGAGTAAGAGTTCCCTGGTGATATCATCGCTTGGCACGAGGGTGGCCAGAGTGCTAATATTGAATGCCTCTAAGCCTATGGTCGGGTAAAAGGACGAACACGCACAGTCACTTGGTTGGCGGCAACCTGTAATAGATAAATGATTTCTTACTCTGTGTAATTTAGCTGTAACTGGGCATGAATTTGGTTATACGGTGTATGTTTCAAGAATTATGCTTGATTTATGAATGGATATACTGTGTCTCTTTCCTTACTACTTGGCTATATAATTAGGCCAGTAAGAGATTATATGGATAGGACATGATTTGTACTCGTAAATACTTGTGTCCTGAGGTGGCTTGAGTTAGAGCCATGAACGGTGAGTTCGTCGACCTTAGGCATAGTCTCATGTGCACATGCCAACCTTTCTAGTCATATAGAATCCCTTGGAGGACGATTTTTGTTAAGCTCAGGAGGGGTAGTGTAGTTATGCATAGGCTCCCTGCGAGGCAAGTAAAGACTGAGACTCACTCAAGTCCTAGACTTGACGAATGAGCGCAAGGGGTGCGCGAAAGACTCTTATAAGAGTCAAGCCCAGGAAAAAGAGCGCAAAGCTCAGGAAGGACAACACCTTTCATAGGTGCTGATGAGACCCAATAGTCAGCTTGCAATAGAAGATCGAAGGCTGAGACCTTTAAGACTTGGAAATCTTCTAAGGAAAAGAAAGAAAGCATGAGCTCAGGGAGGAGCTACAACTACCATTAGATCTCGTGTGGATAGACAATAGCCATCAGATCCAGGGGAAGCTGCATGAGGTTTAAGCCTCGCATACGCAAAGGTGAGGACTCGTCAAAGTCCCGAAAAGATCAGGACCATCCATTTCAGAGGACACGTGGTAGAGATCCAAACCCATTGGGGTTTCAGATATCGGGAGGTTGAAGGACCAAGAGTTTGTTCATGGTGGATTCGCGAAATTGCAAACCCCGAAGTCCCAAAAGATGCAAGCGGTGGAGGTTTCGGGGAAATCCCCGAAAGGAGATTTCGGTAATTCGGTTACCAAGAAAAAAAGAGGTAAGAGTTCTGAACTCTTGACCCATAAAACCCCGAAAGAATCTGAGTTGTTGGATCAAGAGAGGCTTTGAGCCATTGATCTCACTCAGGAGAAGGAGGACCGAAATTTTGGGATTCATTACTTCGGTACTTCGGGTACCGGGAGTACGAGAGGACAAGGAATTGGAGCAACAGGACTCGCGAAGTCTCGAAATGTGAAACCCCAACTTGCAAAACCCCGAAGTGAGTTTAGAGGATATATGGTTTAGAGTTTCAACTCCCAGGAAACTTAAGTGCAAGACCTCCTGTCTACGCATATCCTGAAATCCTGACTTGCTAGACCCCGAAATGATAGTAGAGTGGATGAGATACGGTGTTTCGGCACTCGGGATATCTAAGGGAAAGTCTCTTGTACTCGCCAATCCCAAAATCCTGACTTGCAAAACCCTGAAATGACATAGTGTGTTTAGAGTTTGGATGTTTCGATGTTTTGGCACCCGGGAAACCCAAGGGTCAATTCCCTTGTACTCGTCGGTCGCGAAACCCTGACTTGTGAAACCCTGAAATAATAATAGTGCGGATAAGTCTTGATGTCCCGGTATTTCGGCACCCAGGATATCTAGAAGCAAGCCCCTGGTACACGCCAATCCCAAATTCTGAACTTTTGAAATCTTGATACGGCTTAGTGCATGTAGATTTGGTTTTTCAGTGTTTCGTCACCCGAAAAACCGAAGGGTATGAACCTCTTGTCCTCTTCTACCACGAAAACCTGGTACGTGAAACTCCGAAAGGTGGGATACCAGATTTTAATCCGAGGCATTGTCAGATGTGACAAACTATTGGCCCCTTTCAGATTTCGGGACTTTGAGAGATAAGAGAGTAGAAGAACACATACATCGTGATTTCCCAAATCGCGAAAGCCGGAAGCACCTCTCTGGTAAGGCCCGTGGTCATGGCCAACGATCACATGGGTAAGGATAAGGGATTGTAGGGTTTGCATCAAGCCCCATAGGAATTCGAGGATTCTGTTCCTCGGTGAAAGGAAGGAAAAAGCCAAAAAATATTAGTTCCCGTAGTGGGTGTGTGATAGGCTCCATAGTTCATCAAAACTATGTGTTTACTTGTAGCACACTAGCATTCACTCTAGTTTTCCTGTTCAAAAAATGTCATCAGGTCTAGAGTTGTGACATCCAAAGTATTGTCAATAGAGGGCTTGAACAACTGCCAAACTAGACAAGTGTTCATTGGGGACATAATGGTTGTCTATAGCACCTACTTGGACAAGGCAAACAAAAGTAGATCCATTATGCGTGCTGACATGAAAGAAAAGGACACCAGGATGACAATGACATTGATTGTTCCTCCACAACTTGTGCAGAAACATGCAAAAAAGATATTGTCGCGTAATGGGATATCCATTACAAATTTTAATATATTTCCCAAAACAGTATATGACTGTGGTGATTGCGATCGAATTATTTCGCTCAACAAAACAAGCATTGTGGAAAAAATTCTCGTTGTTTGTTCAGAATATCGCTTCATCCCGAACTCGAATATCAACCAGCTTGCATAGAGCATTGATATTTACCCAATCGAAACGATTGCAGCTGTTGTCACACTGGTGAGAAAATTTGGCTCGCAACACATTCTCCATATAAAGGATGGAGAGTCGGACAATGACAAGGAAATGGTACCATCTTTCATATGTAGGATAAGTTGCACAAATATTGCACTGTTCCATGTTGCAGCTACAATTGTTCGATACGTATTCAGATTTGTTTTCGTCAATGGAACAACAATTGCATAGAGCGCAGATTCCACTTATGTTGTTCAAAAATATAACAATGAAGAGGGATGCTAGAGAAAGGATCTTTCGGACAACCCAGGCAATATTTGTAATAGAGTTGCAAGAAAATATAGTAGAGGATCTGAAGAAACTAGCTAGCTCTACAACTGTTGTG
This sequence comes from Picea engelmannii, assembly GCA_009831015.1. Taxonomy (NCBI): domain Eukaryota; kingdom Viridiplantae; phylum Streptophyta; class Pinopsida; order Pinales; family Pinaceae; genus Picea; species Picea engelmannii. The sequence continues at coordinate 715,648 of ML789846.1, forward strand.
CGTATACATCCACAAAATCATCCTTACTTTGCTTATAGAAATAGCCTTCAACAAATTTCTGCGCCTATTTAATTTATTTTTTTTAAAGGGGAGGGGGGGTGCAGTTGTGTATTATATTGTTCAATGTATTAATCCATTTGCTCACGTTCCCAGGTTGAAGGTCTTTTAGTTGCAGCCAATGTGTACTCGACCCCCTTTGAGCCTGTATGTGCAAGATGCAATTATGTTGCTTCTGCCTCCGCTTTGATAAGGGATGATACGATTGATTGTCTGCAATGCGGTGAAAAATCTCCATATATATATGGACATTGTGTGAATGTTGTTATTTGAACCGTGGGAAACACAACCGTGCATTGTACGGTTAGGAAACCTCTGTTACAAAATGTGCTTCCTGAGTTGGCAGAGTTGTCATATGAAATGTATCTACAGAAAAAGGCAAGCAATGTCTACATGCTGCGACAGCTTCGGATACACAGGAAATTCACCTTAAATGAGGACAATGCAATTTTGCGTATCAGTTGAAGAAGGGGAAAAAAATATATATATTAAACTTTGGCAGGAAATGAAAATACCTCATGTGTCTCTGTAATATTTGTTCAACATCCAAATGAATGTTCGTTGGACTTTGCCCATATCTTTGTAATCCCCATATATCGCATGGCCCTGGTTATTTCCTGTTGGGAACATATACCAGATGCAAGAGAAAACGAATGTGGCGACGTCTTTTCTTTGTATATCAAATTGTTTGGTGCAAAGGTCGATGGGTTCTTCTCTATGGAACCTTCTGGGAACTTGCTTGCGGCATGTTTAAAGTATGGTTGGTTCTTGGTTATCTACTTTGTCTGTCAATTTGTATACCATGGAACTCCAACTGTTCTTTGGAGGACACAGAACAATATAATTGATTTTTTTAGCTAGCTGGCACGCAGATCCGCTTGATAATTTCTATGGCACTATGACACAAATGTACTATGTGGCTTGCTTTAGCAGATTTCCTTGATTGATAAACTTGGTCAAATTATTGTTCTGAAATAATTTGAAATCAACGAATATATAGTGTGTGAAGTGCAACTGTCTTATCATACCAACAAGAGACTCTTAAAATTCAAATTGGTCGTTGTTTTGGCATTTTTGCTTATTCGATGAACTTGGTAAAATTAATATCCTAGAATAATTTGAAATCAACGAATATATACTGTGTGGAGTGAAATTGTGCTATCATATGAACAAGAAGGCCTTAAAATTCAAATTGGTCATTGTTATGCTTGTGGTGATATAATTTAAAAAAAAAAATATTTTGTTTCCTTCATTTTTTTAAAAATAAGCGATCTAACATCCTTTAATAATTTAATGTAATTCACTTGTACAATATCAATAGTTAATATTAATAATTTAGTATTTGAAAATAATGTTTTTAGATAAAGTTAGATAGGATGAGCATCCCTAAACAATTGCAATCTTGAACCTGACAGACGTGGAATCCGCAAGTCCACCTGTCAATTTGTATATCGCGGAAGTCTGGGTGATATTTGCAGGACATGAAACAAAAGAGGCTCAAATTTCATCCCGTCAGGCCGAGAACCTGCGATCCAAAATGTTCCCAAGTATGGAACGAGGGATCCGCATATGCTATATAAAATCTCTTGTCCGTATTTAATAATTTAGTATTGAAAATAATGTTTTTAGATATGTTGGATAGTTGATAGGGATTAGCATCTGTAAACAATGGCATTTTTAGATAATTGATCGGGGCCCCAGAGGACCCGATCAAAAAAAATGGCTAAATATGTATTTCATACGGGATCGCTACGGGAAAATAAAAGTGCAATGTTCAACCAACCAGCCTAAGTTTGCCTGTCAATTTGTATACCGTGGAAGTCTGGGTGCTATTTGTAGTGAACAGAACAATAAAACCTCAATTTTCAGCCTGCCACGCCGCGAACCCGCGATCCAAAAACTACCTAAGTATGGAATAAGGAATCCGCATATGATGTATAAAATCTCATGTCCATACTTTATAAAAGTACATGTTTACTATGTATTTCTCATTTGTTTGAAATCTTTTATATCAGTCAGTCCACCAAAATGCACAAACTTTGTCGTCTACTTAAATTCTGCAATATAATTATGTAATATTAATAATTTAGTATTGAAAATAATGTTTGTAGATATGTTAGATAGTTGATAGGGATTGCCATCCGTAAACAATGGAAATCTGTCAATCTGCATATTGGGGAAGTCCGAGTGCTATTTGGAGGAGACAGAACAATGAAAGTGCAATGTTCAGCCAGCTAGCCCGACAGCCCCCGATCAAAAAAAGTGGCTAAATATGGAATTAATATGGAATCACTACGGAACAATAAAAATGAAATGTTCAGCGAAACAACCCACAAGTCCTCCTGTCAATTTGTATATCGTGGAAGTTTGGGTGTTGTTTGTAGGACACGGAACAATAGAGACTCTATTTTCAGCCCGCCAGGCTGCGAACTCACGATCAAAAAAGTGCCTAAGTATGGAATGAGGGATCCGCATATGCTCTATAAAATCTCATGTCCATACTTTATATAGAGACTCATGTCCACAAGTCCACTTGTCAATTTGTATATCACAGAATTTTAGGTGTTATTTGTAGGACACAAAACCATAGATACTTAATTTTTAGCCCGCCAGGCCGCGAACCCGCGATCCAAAAAAGTGCCCAAGTATGGAATGAGGGATCCGCATATGTTCTATAATAATACAAATGCAATATTCATCCAAGCAGACCGTAGGTCCTCCTGTCAATTTGTATATCGTGGAAGTCTGGGTGCTATTTATAGGACATGGAACAATAGAGACTCTATTTTCAGCACGTCAGGCTGCAAACCCGCAATCAAAAAAGTGCCTAAGTATGGAATGAGGAATCTGCATATGCTCTATAAAAATCTCATGTCCATACTTTATACAGAGACTCATCTCAGCAAGTCCAGCTGTCAATTTGTATATCGCAGAAGTGTAGGTGCTATTTTTAGGACACGAAACAATAGATACTCAATTTTCAGCCCTCAAGGCCGCGAACCCGCGATCCAAAAAGTGCCCAAGTATGGAATGAGGGATTCACATATGTTCTATAAAATGTCATGTCCATACTTTATAAAATTACATGTTTACTATGTATTGCCCGTTTATCAGAATACTTTTATATCACTCGGTAGACCAGATTGTACAAACTCTCTCGTCTAATTAAATTATGCAATATCGATATTTAACAGTAATAATTTACCGCAGGTCCACTTCTGAATTTGTATATCACGGAATTGTGGGTGCTATTTGTATAGCGTGGAACAATAGATGCCCACTTTTTTTCCCGCCAGCCCGAGAACCCCCGATCCAAAAAAATGGCTAAATATGGAATTAATACGGAATCAATACAGAACAATAAAAGTGCAATGTTGAACCAACCAACCCGCAAGTCCGACTGTGAATTTGTATATCGCGGAAGTGTAGGTGTTATTTGTAGGACATGGAACAATAGAGGCTCAATTTTCATCCCGTCGGGTCGAGAACCCGCAATCGAAAAAGTGCCTAAGTATGGAATGAGGGATCTGCATATGCTCTATAAAATCTCATGTCCATACTTTATAAAAGTACATGTTTACTATGTATTGTTCATTTTTCACAAAACTTTTAAATAACTCCCCCGACCAGATTGTACAAACTTTCTCGTCTAATAAATTCTGCAATATCAATATGCAATATTAATAATTTAGTATTGAAAATAATGTTTTTAGATATGTTAGATACTTGATAGGGATTGCCATCCGTAAACAATGGAAATCTTGAACCCGCCAGCCCTCGATTCCATCTGTCAATATGTATATCGCGGAACTCCGAGTGCTATTTGGAGGACACAGAACAATGAAAGTGCAATGTTGAGCCAGCCAGCCCGCAGGTCCGCTCCTCAATTTACAAATTCTGTGACATACAAATTGATGGTCGATATCTGTCACTGAGATACAATATGACCATCAACCCTTCACGTCTCCTGGTTATATCTTCTGTCATTTTTCTTTTGTAACCCGCCCGACCACTTTCCATACTTTGGTATTTGTTGGAATTGGTTTCGCCATCACCGCTGCCTTCGTACTTGTTTCCAGATATGCAATAATTAAGCGTTAATGCTAGTAGCCATCCTGCAGGAACCATTAAGATTGTCATTAATGTCTGGAAATATGGAGAAGATTTGTCATTACTACAAATTAAACTAAGATTTGCACACAAGTATGTTATCCTTTCCAAGTATTCATTTCAAAGGCGATGCAATTTTTTTTTTGTGTGTGCCGACGGGTTGGTGCTTTTAAGAAATTTCTAATTCTTAATCTCTTTTCCCCGTCACCGCCACCTTCAAACTTTTTTCTAATTGTGCAATTAGTGAGTTGTGATGGTGACAGCTCATTCCGCACGAACCCTGGAAATTGTCATTGATCAGCGAAAGGCTTCAGGAGATATTCCATTGATACACATTAAACCATAATTTGCGGAGGGTTATATTATCCCTCCCTGATTTTCGTTTCAAACATCGTCTCGAGAAAACATAAATTCTTAATAACTTCTGGCAGCAGTTCTCTCCACACACAGTAAACACATTGGGGTATAATGGGTAGAGGTTCCACTATTCCAAGGCATAATCTTACTATTCATCTCCCTTCGCCCAGGAGTAAAAAAGGAGATGGTCCCTTGGTACACTGAGAGATATATTTCAAGCCAAAACATTCCATGGCAACCCTAGCTGCTCAGAGAACTTGCCCAATTGCATTTATGTTTGTCGCAAAAGTTGATGCGATGAATTCTGAGCTGGAAGAAGATGATCTGATGGATGATGATATGACAATGGATGATGGCAATGCAGAAAATATTTCCACTCCTACACCCAAATTTAAATCAACCATAACGAAAAAAGCTTCTTGGCTCGGTGATGGTGGTCATGACAACACCAAAAGGAGTTTCAGAAAAGAAACTGATGGTAAACGCAACAACCACTTTACAACGCGAAAGTAGGAATTCTAGAGTTCCAAATTAGTCCATTCTGGGCAGAAGAGTTTCACTGTAAAGCAATGATATGTTGACGCTCCCAAAGATATATTTCAAGCCAAAACATTATTGATTAAAATCTTTGGGAATCAGGTCCAAAACTCTCACTGTTGCAAGGCATTTTCCTACTAGTCATCTCCTTCTGCCCAAAATGGACTAATTTGGGCCTCTGGAATTGCACGTGCAAGTTGTGCTACTGAAATGTTTTGGACTATGTAGAGGCGGTTTCAGCTAAGGGCTATTCCACTTGCCCTGCAACCATTTTCCTCTTCTTCCTCAGGGGAAGCTTGTGAAAAATATCAATTTCAGCACAGGATGATTCATCAAGGAGAAAACTGCAAGGATCTTACATACTACGGATCTCGTGCCTATGTTTGTCGCAGATACCTTCAATGTTTTGGCCCGAAGAACTGGGTCCAATTTCTAAGGATAGATGTACAATACTCGATGTTTTTCTTATTTTTTTAAATGGATTTGCTATTAAAAAAATTTGCCTTCGACTCTTCGTTGCTGCCTCTTTTCTGGGTTTAATGCATGTTCTAATTGGCATGGTTCGGTGCTCTCGTACTTCTTCAATATTGTGTTTACTAATACCAATGTACAATGTTGCAACAAAATCATTATTCTTATTTCGAGACATGCAGTTATTAAGTTTTAAAGCTAACAACCCATAATGCAAGAAGTTTAATACTTGAGTTAATATGTTTCACTCATGGAAGAATGTATGAAAAACACAGTTATGCCCACACGTTCCAATAGAATCTAATCTTCAACAAAGCATTTGCTAGAAATTAGTAGAAAATGAAGTTTAGTAGTTAAGTTAATATGTTACAGTCATGGAAGAATGTATCAAGAACATAGTTACACGCACACGTTGCAATAAAATCTAATCTTCAACAATGCATTTGTTGACGATTAGTAGAACATCATGGTTTTGCAACAATGGGGCTTCTTTGAAAACAATCTGCACTTACCAAAACTGCCTTTTGCCTTTCTTTAAATTGACCCTCTATTTTTCCCTGTCCCACAACTGGCACCCAGAGTTCCGCGATATATAAATTGACACGCAGACTTGCGCGTTGGTCGGGTCAACATTGCACTTCTATTTTTCCGTGACCTCCAAACAACATTCGGAGCTCCGCGATATACAAATTGACAGATATGCAAATTTGCAACCATTCTTAGATCATACCCTCTTCCATATTATGGTCCACCTATAATGCCTTTTTTCATAGTGCACATTTTTGCACTGAAAACTTTCAAGAAATACAATTTAACCGTCGGGTCCTCCCATATTTAGTGGAACTATTGTCACCCGATTTTGAATCCCGTCTGTTCGCTTTCTGTACTTCGCCATTTGTTCAAATTTCTTTGGCGGATCGTCGGTTTGGCGGGTTGAAGTAATATTCAGTTCGTAGTCGTTGTTTCATGTGCCCACGCCCCTTTGCAATTAGCAGTTGGCAATTATATATAAGATCTTATCGCTACGCATGCAATTATCAATTTCCCTATTCCATACTTAGCCACTTTGTCGGAATTCCGCAAATATACAAATTGGTCACTGAACTACCCCATCATGATCTCTTCCATTTTACACATTTTGCACTCAAAAATTCTGAAACATGAAATTTCACCGTGCAACACTCGGTTGTCCTGACTATCCCTGTAACCCTTTTTTGAATCCTATCCGACCGCTTTTCAGATCTTTCCATTCTTTCCTTGCTCTCCACTGTCTCCGTCACCTTCGCACTGGTCTATAATAAAAGAAATTAAAATTAATTATATATATATATATACAACCCCTCCAAACAGACTAGATCTGGATCTCAAAAACGCCCTCCTTCACTTCAATTCACCCCACTGCTCAAGAAATAATCTGAGCCATAAAATTGTCTCAGAAAGCACTAGATCTAATGTCCAAGGCCCTGCAATGAAAACCCAAGTGATAGAATACTCAACGGCCCTGCCAATCACCTACAATGAATCTCTCTCCAAAGATGGTGTGCCCCTCTTGCCGGAATCCCTCAACTGGTGCGCCCTCTCTCTATTTGCACATGAAACTGATGTAGAATCCTCCTGCAACTGAGTAGATCTGGAACTATAATGGTGCGGGAGAGTATTTCATCTCCGAGACCAAGCTTGGGACAAGATAGGTGGAATATTTCACCACCGAATCGTCCTCTAGGGTTTCTTATGTCAAAACCCACAAACCCCCAATATTGGGCTCACTAGCTAGAAGCCAGAAATCAAAATAAGATCATACATGAATGAATGAGAAGAGGCCCTTGCCTTTCCTTTATACTTTTTGGCTCACCTTGTCCCTCCAA